>CAIGRR010434826.1:0-11522 GCA_903798365.1 Fraxinus sp. 1973-6204 | reverse complement strand
TTATTTATATATTTTTGAATTGGACTACGTTAATTTGTAAAAGTTACGAATGAAATGTCATTAGTTATATTTATGTAGTGTTGCTGTAAATGTTAAAAAATTTAATTATGGCATGGAACCGAAAGGAACCGAACCAAATCGAAATCGAACGGTTCTATAATTATATTTGGACCCGACGGGTCCATTTATTAAATACTCGAGAATTATGGAACCGAACCGAACCGACCCACGGACAGCCCTATGTAAGGACGTTTTCCACAAAAATTTTCAGAGGTAGGAACGTTTTGCGGCAATTAACCTTCATTTTTTTCCATTGCAATTTATCTCATCTATGTTATATTCATTCTAATTATTCCCTGTATCTTAACACTCTCTACCATAAAAAGGGAAGAAGAGTTTTTACCTTGTAAATGATCATTTATCTCAAACAATACTAAAAACTTCGTTTCGCATGACTTTTAAAAAGTCAAAAAGAGTTTTTAAAATCCAAAATAGCTTTTTTGAATTTGTTTGGCTAATTTTGTGAAAGAGTTTCTTCTACTTAAAAGAGCTTTTAGATAAAGTTGATCCAATGTGATTTTCTATAAAAGTAATTCTAAAATATGAAGCTCTTTTTAAACATTAATTTTCAAATAAAAATTAAAATAGTTTCATTCAAAAGTCCTTCTTTAGGAAGCTAAAGTAAAATTTAGAGTAATGTTATGTAACTCACTGGGATTACAATCCCATTCAAAATGACGTTAGATGATGGACTAAATTAAATGTGGAATTAAATAACTTATTTAATTTTATTTATTATTTAATATCACATTAACATTATCTAAATTGAAGTTGTAACACCAATACAGTTAAATAATATTACTGTAAAAGTTATTCCAAATGAACCCTACCAATGGATGATCTAAGGTTACCCACGTGAATTGCACGGTATTAGCTTTAATAAGAAAAATCTACCCTAATAGGCCCACTTAAACCTGCCCATAAGAAAAATCTACCCTAATAGGCCCACTTAAACCTGCCCATTTTACATGGCAATTGGCAAGTGATAAGGTTTGACACATGATTCCCCAAATAAACAATTCAGATTTTGCTATATTTTAAGACTTTTATATGTACCAAAAAAAAAATGTATAAGGTTCCGAAGTAGAGATGGCAAAAAAATTCGACCCGCCCCGCCCAAAATGGGGCGAAAAAAACCTCCCCGACGGGTTGGCGGGGCGGGGCGGGGCGAGGGTGCCCCGCCGCGAAGTTAAATAAAAAAAAATTGAACATTATTTGTTTAATTTTGGACATTGTTTGTTTTCATTGCTTGGTTTGGATATTGATGTAATTATTTTAAGTATTGTTTGCTTTGAATTATAAAATCTGGTGCCCCGCCCCGCGAAGTTAAATAAAAAATAAAATAAAAATTTGAACATTGTTTTTTTAATTTTGGACATTGTTTGTTTTCATTGCTTGATTTGGATATTGATGTAGTTATTTTAAATATTGTTTGCTTTAGATTTTGAATTTGTATTTAATTGAAAAAAATTTGGTTTAAAAAAAAAATACAAACAGGGCGGGGCGGGGCGGGGCACCCCCGCCCCGTTGCCTTCACTATTCCGAAGTTGATGATATACTGATTTCAATCTTAAAAACTACTTCGGGGAACTCCCGTGGCTTGGGAACTCACAGGGAGTTCATGTCCTCTCTGATTTAGTCAGGGAACAACCATAATATTCTTTTTGCAAGAAACAAGATTAAATGAATGCAAGATGTACCGATTGAAGTTTCGTTTGAGTTTTGATAATTGTTTTCTATGAGTAGTGAGGGCAGAAGTGGGGGAATTGCTTTATACTGGAAGAAGGATGTTATAGTCAGTATTAAGAATTTTTGAAAAACTATATTCATGCGTCGTTGAGTTACATACATATGAATTATAGTTTTTCACAGGAGTGTATGGTCACCCGAAAGCTAGTCGAATGACAGAGACTTGGAATTTGATGTGATCCCTACATGTACCTAGGGAAACTGGGTGGTTGTTAATGGGCAACTGTTCGTTAAAATAATGTAGCTCAAGTGCACGGGTCGCGTTCAAATAATAAATTGGATTTTTTGAGCATGAGTTGTCGATCACTTGAGGAATGTTTACGTCTGATTACACAACATTGGTCAATTTAATTTTAACAATAAAGACAAACACACAATAGAATTTGATGTTGGAAAATAAGAAAATATAAACACTTGAGATTTTCGGAAGGAAAACGTGGTCGGAATTCATGGTTTCGCTTAACCGTCGCCTAATTAATTTTTCCACAAGCAAATACAACATTAAAGATAAAAATCATTTTTGGTTGAATTTGTTTGAATCTTGATTTTCCCAATTCTTCTCCACCTTTTCTTTGATTTAGTCTCTTTGTTGTGCTCTTGATTTGGTCCTCCAAGATTGCAAGATGTTGAAATGGAAAAAAAATAAAATGAAATGAAAGAAAGAAAGAAAGAAAGAAAATAAGAAAAGAAAAAGAAAATGAAAGAACCAGCAGCCAGCAAGAAGAAGACGTCCACAAAGAGGCCAAAGGGTTTCAATTTAAAGGCCAAATTCAGCAATTGTAGATTTAGTCCCCAGAGTTTTGGACAAATGTCAAAAGGTCCCCAACTTATAAAAAGTAGCGCCTAGGCGCTGCTATAGTGGGACCCAGGCACCAAGTTTCTGCCAAATTAGGAATTTGGTTCAATTTTGCAGCCAGTCCCCTAGATAATTGCAGACAAGTCCCTCGACTTTGATCTTGTACGATTTGATCATCAAATTTTGACTTTTATATCAATTATGCCATTCATAAATTGCATCCAAGATCCTTCAACTTTTTTGCTTTGTTCACATTGGTCTCCACATTCACAATCTTGCACACTTTTAGTCCATTTTCCTCATTTTGTCTTGTTATCTTTCGTTTGGATGATTTTTACCTACAAACGCAATAATTACATAATTGTGAGTAAAAATTCGCTCAATAATAAATATATTTAAGTATTAAATAAGTGTCCAAAAACACACTTACTATATACCATTAAGAGTCTGGGTTGAGATTTCTGGTTTGTATAGAAGGGTACTATATTCTAAGCTCTAGATCGGTGAAATTTGGTATGCCTTTGATTGTGTTCTGAGTTGTAATTTCATATATAAATAGTTTGTACATTCTGGTTCGACACTTGTTATAATAGTGGTATCAGAGCGTTTGATGTCTATTTTTGGTCCTTCGATCGAGCTCTGACTGTGTAAAATTAATTTCGTAGCCAGATCTCCTATTACAGAATATTACAGCTTGCATAATTCCAGTTTGTGATTAGCATAAGTTAATGAAGCATTTTCCCATATATAGTTCGCTTCCATTGAATGTTTCATTTTACCATGTATAGCTCTGAGGTTTACATATACAAATTGATGTAAAACGTGAGTAGTGAATATATAAGAATTACCTTTCTTCACATTGTTCATATTCTTCCATAATCAGATTTATTATGGTATCAGAGTCTGTAAAGCTCCAACGAGCAATTCGATCCGATTAAGACTTAAAAAAATTGAGCACACGGATTTCAAGATTGGTTTGCTCAAACGAGCCACCATCTTGTGAGGGCATGTTAAGGGATAAAATCTAACATCGAATAAAGATGAAAATATAGACCAATTTATAAATGTTTGGGCTATTCCTCTTAATAAGATTGACCTTTTAAGATAGAATCACACACACCTATCGCGTCTATGACTTACAAAGCAAGAAGATATTTCTATCTCGTGATGTACGCTTTGTGGAATCTGTCTTTCCCTTTGCTAACATCCTGCCATCCAATAATCCCACATCACCACCCACCATAGCCAATAATCCACAAGTTTTCGATATGCCACGCACCACCTCTACCCCATCTCATGATTTTCATTACACTTCTACCTCATCCCCACCGCCATCACCCCCACTAGCTCTTGAACAACACGAACCCTCACAACCAAATGATGATGGTTTTACCACAAACCCCTTACCCGCCACATCCTCAGCCTCTTCCCCGTCCCCACAATCTGGACATCGCCGCACTATCACTCATCCTGCATATCTTCACGATTATATTTACTCGGATCTGCCGTCTGAGGTCCCACGTTCATCATCTCATTCCCAACCTTTCTCAAGTACGGTTCACTATTTACCTAATTTTCTCTCGTATCGCCTCTTTAAACCAAAACATTTTGCTTTTCTCTCTGCTGTCTGTAAAAATGTTCAGGACCCTACTCTTTACTCTCAAGCTGTCCTCGAGCCTCATTGGCGAAAGGACATGGCTTTTGAGATTCAAGCCTTGGAAGCTAATAATACATGGACTCTTGAAAATCTCCTTCCTGGTAAAAAGGTCATTGGTTGCAAATGGGTCTACAAAACAAAATTGCATGCAGATGGTTCTATTGAGCGCTACAAAGCTCGTTTGGTTGCTAAAGGTTTCACTCAGGTAGAAGGTCTTGATTATTATGATACCTTTGCTCTTGTGGCTAAACTTGTTACTGTCTGTTGCCTTCTTACCATAGCTGCTGCCAAACATTGGTTTATTCAGCAGTTAGATGTTCATAATGCCTTCCTTCCTCCATGGTGATCTTGATGAGGAGGTGTACATGAAACCTCCACCCGGGTATTGTCATACGGGGGAGACACGTGTATGCCATTTTCATAAATCTCTATATGGCCTCAAACATGCTTCTCGCCAGTGGTACTTGAAGTTATCTAATACCCTCATCATTGCAGGTTTTCGTCAATTCGCGACAGACCAGTCTCTTTACCAAAACCCAGGGTCAAATATTTACTGCCATCCTTATCTATGTCGACGACATCTTAGTTGCTCGAAATGACCTATCTACCATCAATCACATCAAACGGAACCTTGCACAAAGTTTCCACATTAAGGGCTTTGGTGATCTTAAATATTTTTTAGGGATTTAGGTTGCTAGATCTCCTACTGGCATTTTTATTCATCAGAGGAAGTATACTTTGGACATTCTTTTTGACTCTGGTCAGCTTGGCTCTCGCTCTCCTTACTTTCTTATGGAACAACATTGCAATCTCAACAACTCATATCACCTTCTGAACAACCCCGCGCTCTTATCGGCGATTAATTGGTCGTTTGATCTATTTGACCATTTTTCACCCGGATATTACCTTTGCTGTCAATATTCTCAGTCAGTTCATGCATGCTCCTCGCACGCCTCATCTACATGCTGCTCATCGTTTGCTCCGTTATTTGAAAACCACTCCGGTTATGGTCTCTTTTTCTTATCCACTTACAATTTTCAAATCTCTCTGCCTTTTGTGACTCTAATTGGGCTAACTATCCTCTCACACGCTGCTCTACAAGGCTTTGTCATCCAATTAGGTGACAACCCAATCTCTTGGCGTACAAAGAGACAAACAACCATCTCCCACTCTTCTGCTGATGCTGAGTATCGTGTGATGGCCACTTGTGAACTTGTTTTGCTTCGCCTGCTTCTCCAGGAACTCATTGTGCCCCATCCTCAACCTATGTTCCTTCACTGTGATAATTAGGCTGCCATCCACATTGCCCGAATCCAGTCTTTCATGAATGAACCAAATACATTGAATCAGATTACCACCTGGTTCGTGAAAAGATCAGGTCTGGCATGCTTACTCCTTCCTATGTCTCTACCTCTCAATAGCATGCTGATGTCTTTACTAAGCATTTGGGCCGTGATCTATTTGTTCTCCATCTATCCAAGTTGGATATTACAGATCTCCATACTCCAACTTGAGGGGGAGTATTACAGAATATTACAGCTTGCATAGTTCTAGTTTGTGATTAGCATAAGTTAAGGAAGCATTTTCCCATCTATAGTTTGCTTCCATTGAATGTTTCATTTTACCATGTATAGCTCTGAGGTATACATATACAAATTGATGTAAAACATGAGTAGTGAATATATAAGAATTACCTTTCTTCTCATTGTTCATATTCTTCCATAATCAAATTTATTATCTCCCTTGATCTGTAACGATATGAAATTTCGTAGGGAAGGAATCGACGAAGGAATCTCCTTATTTGAAGAGTTTTTTGATGGATTTGTTATTTTTCTGTGTTACTCTGGCATTCTGTTGGCATAGGTATCAAACCTAATCTCTTATCATTTGTTGAATGTTTATGGTGTCAAAACTCTGTATCACCACTCTGGTTCGATCTTTCTCTCTAAAGCCTAACTCTAAATTTGTGAGTACTTTGTGTTTCTTATTCTCCAGTATGTTTAGATCACAATTACTCCTTTAAACACGAGTGCATGTGTTAATAGACCTCTGAAATTTCGTTTATTTTGTCTTCTTAATCTTTATACTCCTATGTTCAAATTGAGTCTTGACCTAGGGACCTAATGTTCACGAAATCCTGGTTAATTTGGACACATGGAGTCTGAAGCTTACCTTATTATCATTATTGTTGAAACATTGACATGTATACCATGTTTCTTAAAACTTGTTGAAAATGGTGATTCTGTGTGCTGTCAGATTTTTGTTACATATTTTCGAACGTTGAACTGCACCACATTTCTTTTTGTGTTGATTAAAAACTTTGAAATGATAACCACCACGTTTGAACCTCGAGTTTTTAATATAAAAAAAAAGGAGATTTTCCTATTCGGTAAAAAAAATGAAAGGTGCCCTTATTTAACAAAAGGTTTTACATGCTATTTTATAAGATTAATTTGATACTATGACTGCTAAACAAAGAATTGAAGTAGATGAACTTGTTTATACTTCTATTGCATTTTTCTGATCAAGCGTTAAGAAAGGTAGGAAAATAGATTATGTTGGAACTTTTATGGAAAAAATTGGAAGAACTTTAATTAGTTAAGTCATTCCCAAACAAATTGTTTCTACTATAAAGAATTTTTAGTTTTAAGAATTAGCAGGGACACTCAACTAGGAATTAGAAATGTTATGAGTGTAGGGAAACTGTTCACTTTATAATAGATTACTACAAAAAGAAAAATGAATAGAGAGAAAAGATTGTGGATGAGGAAAACTTAGTTGAGCCTCTAGAATCTAACATTGTTGATGTTTATGTAATCACTAAGCCATCTTTTGATCTCAATATTGCAAATTTTGCAGATAAAAGTAATGAGATCCTAGAATGGATTTTAGATTCAATGTGTACTTTTCACATGACATCTAGAAAACATTGCTTAGAGAACTATAGGAAANATGTAATCACTAAGCCATCTTTTGATCTCAATATTGCAAATTTTGCAGATAAAAGTAATGAGATCCTAGAATGGATTTTAGATTCAATGTGTACTTTTCACATGACATCTAGAAAACATTGCTTAGAGAACTATAGGAAATTAATGGAGGGAAAGTGGTTCCGAACAATAATGTGGCCTTAGAGGTGAAATTGATTGGGAATATGACTTAGAAATTTTAAAATATTTATATATCTATACCCTTGTAAGGGTAAGATATGTTCCGGAATTGAATAGAAATCTAATTTCTGTGGGAGACCTTGATGACATAGGTTTAGAAGGTAGAATTGGAGATGTCTTATTAAAGGTAATTAAAGGGTCACTTGTCGGTTTCAGAAGTACCAAAATAAATGGTATCTGTCACTAGGGCTAATGCAGTTCTGAATCGTCCTGCTAAAGCCTCTAATACTGAAACTGATGCCAAATTAAAAAGGCACAATAGATTGGCTCGCGTGAACAAAAGGGGCTTACACGTTCTACCGAAAAAAAGAGTTCTTGGGAAAGATACTATTTCTAAATTACCTTTCTGTGAACACTGCACTTTAAACAAACGACGGAGACTCCATTTCGATACTAAAAAAGATAAAACAACTTCCATTTTAAAATAATATTATGATTTATAGGATCCTTCATCCACCGTCACTTAAAGTGGAATTAAATATTTCATATCTTTGATTGATGATTTTTCCAGAAAAGTTTGGAAGATACATTTGAAAAATTTAAAACTTGGAAAACATTGAATGAAAATCAGATTGGTAAAAAGATTGAAATTCTTAGAACTGATAATGAGTTAGAATTCTGCAATATTGTATTTGATCAATTTTGTAAGACGAATGGAATTGTTAAGACAAGATTTCCCCTATACTCCACAGCACAATGAAGCAATGAAGTTGTTGAAAGGATGAATAGGACAATTCTTAATAAGGTAAAGTGTATGATGGTTAGTTTTGGGATCCCCAAGGTTTTGTGGGGTAAAACTGTTTCGACAACAGCCCATCTAGTGAACAGAACTCCTTGTAGTTCTCTAGAAGGCAAGATACCTGAGGAAGTGTATTCTGGAAAAGTCTCATTTGAAAACCTTTTGTTGTGCTATTTACTCTCATCAAAATGTTGACAAGCTTGAGCATATTTTTACGAGATATCCTAAGGGAGTTAAAAGAGTACAGATTGTAGGCTAGAGAGTGTAAAGTTTTTAAGATGAATATTAGCAGGGATGTAATATTTAATGAGTCTAATATGCCTTGTTTAAGTAGTAGAAACACTGAGGGGTTTCTAATGGAAAGAAAGAGTGAGACCAAGCTGCGCTGGAGCTTGGGTCCTCGTCTAACATCATGGGTGAGAATTAGGGTGAAAATGAAGCAGAAGAATTTGCTAAAACAAAGAAAATTGTAGAAAGTGATGTTCGGGGGATGGTGAGAGACATGAAAATACCTTAGTAGATTATCAATTAACCAGGAAAAGGACTAGGAGAGAAATAAAAGAACCTGCAAGGTTTAGAAATTATCTTTTACTTACTGTCCTATCTTACCAAGATTTAGCCTTTAAAGAGCCTAAAACCTATTAAGATGTTAGTTATCAAAGAACTGGTAAGCTGCAGTTGAGGAGGAAATCACTTATATGCTTAAAGAATAAAACCTGGAAATTACTTCCAAGGCCTGGAGATAAGTGCTTAGTTGACTGAAAATGGATATCTAGTGTTAAAGAGGGAAATTATGTTAAACAGCCTCTTAAGTTTCTTGTATTCTTTGTAATTTTTAATAATGCAAATAAGATATTTAGCCCCTGCTAGGTACACATTAAAATTTTCATTTTCATTCTTCTACTCATTTTCAACCACATTTATCAATAAAATAATATTTTCTATCACATCAATAACTTTTCCTTCTTTTTCAACAACACATTATCCATCAATCTACTATTCCAGAATACATTCTTCCAAAATAATGTGGCTCAAGCAGTCCCTATTTGAAAATCATTATTTTAAAACACTTCTTTTTACATATTCATTTTCAACGAATTGAGATTTATTATCTACCCAATTAATGATTGACATATCATTTTAAATTAACATATCTAACTTTTCTCTCACTGTCACTTGTTCTTAAAAATTAGGTGACACTTTAATGTAAA
Source organism: Fraxinus sp. 1973-6204 (assembly GCA_903798365.1). NCBI lineage: Eukaryota > Viridiplantae > Streptophyta > Magnoliopsida > Lamiales > Oleaceae > Fraxinus > Fraxinus sp. 1973-6204. Next base: position 2,140 of record CAIGRR010434826.1, on the reverse strand, counting down.
ATGATGTGTCAATCATTCATTGGTGAATAGCAAATTAAACATCATATTTTGGACAGTTGATCTCAACTCATTTTGAGCATCACATTCACACAATAAAGTTCCTCTTTGACATCATTTAATTTACTTTAATTTATTTCCAATATTCATTTTCAACTACACATATAATAAAATATTTTTCACGTAAATAAAAAAAGTTCATACTTTTTAAACACACATTCTCCAAAAAAAATATTATTCAAAATTAGTTGTTTACGATTAAAAGTTACCGGGGACAAAATATTTTACACATAAATTCAAAACTTTTTACTACTTTTTAATCATAATTTTTTTCTAAAAAATATTATTCAAAATATTATTTTGGACAAATAATGACCATCAAACAAGTTCTAGTAGTTATTAGTGTAATTTTAAGAACCTCTCCAATTAAATCATTGAAAAAGTATATGGATGACAACAGGGGTAGGTGTTGGGCTGGTAGTAGACAGAGCAAAGCTTGAACTAAAATATATTTAATTATCTTATATCTCATTTTAATCACTTATTTAGGGCGTGTTCGATGGTGTTTAAAATTCAATTAAAATTAAAAAATAGTCGTTATTGGGTCTCACTCGTCAAATAAAAGTCAACAATAAAAGGTTAATTTTTCAATTTTAATCTCTACCAAACAACCTCTTAATGTAATTAGCTTAAAAGTTAAAACTTTGATTAATACATATCCATGTCCGTCTGAAGACATGGAAGAAACTACTAAAGCTAAAAATAGTAACAATTTACTTAGTCCTTATTTGCTAGATTTTTAAAATTCATTTTCAATCACACATTTTCTAAATAAAATAATTTTACAAGTAGAATCATAATTTTACTTATTTTTAACTATACATTCCCCCAAAAAAATCGATTTTCAAGAAATCTATTATTAAAAAACTTTACATCAAACACGTCCTTAGACCTTAATTCTAATAAACCTGTGAATGAAAATGACCATATACCTTCACATACCATTACTGGTTAGTAGCAAATATAACCCGAGACATTTAGATCTTCAAATAGAAAATATGATTTTTCTCTTCAACTTAGTCCCCGATTGGTCCCAATTTGTTTTAAATTCATTTCTCCTTAAAGTCATTTTCAACCATACATTTTATGTGATCTACAATATTTATTGACTTTTGAACCACCAATTTCATTAATTTTATCAAAATCTACTAAAAATCTAAATTTTTTGTACAGTACAAATAGGAAACTTGCTTTTAACCTTGTTTGCATAGACTTGTGCATAAGAATTTTCACTATGACATGTCCACTCATGTATATACGTAGAGACTCTTACATCATTTTGTCGATTCATTATATTTTCATCGATATATTTTGATTGTAGTTCTCCTATCACAATTTTAAAAACTTAAACCTTGTTTGACAAAGCTTTTTGAGATTATATGCTGGCAATTACCATTACATGTGTGGTTAAGAGTTAATAAAAATTGTAGATTTAATAAAATATATTGTTAAAAATAAAGTTTGACCAAAAATTGTAGATTTAATAAAATATATTGTTAAAAATAAAGTTTGACCAATTTATAATCTTACAAAATAGTCTAACGGGAATTACTAGATTGTAATAATCACTAAGTACACACATATACCAAACCTAATTCATTAAACTTAGCCCGAATTTGGTGCGTATTCTTTTAATATTCATTTTTCTCTAAATTCATTTTCAATAACACATTTTGCCGAAAAACTAATTTTACACTTGACCCACAATTTTTTGCTACTTTTTAACAAACATTTTTCATTTTTTTTTTCATAAAGCCCATATTTGGTGGGGATTTAAACTTGATTTTCATTATATTTTGATAAAATTGATGAAATTTGTCATCGAAAAATTGTGTGTCTCGTAAAACATGTTATTAAAATTAATTATTGAAGCTTAGCTCATGTTTGATGGCCATTATAAAGATAAATATGTGGGAAATGCTATTTTGAATAGTGATTTTTTTTAAAAAAAATATATATTTAAAAAGAATGGAAATATTTTAAGCTCTTGTTTGAGCCAAATTATTGTAGAACGAGAATAAAAAAATATAGCCGTTATTGGGGCCCACACAAGAGATGGAAAACTTGAATTTAAATATTGATG
>CAIGRR010434812.1:0-10367 GCA_903798365.1 Fraxinus sp. 1973-6204 | reverse complement strand
CATGGAATAAATGTAAAGTGAGGTTCTCTTGAATAGGGTGGAAACTCAATGTAATCACATTTATTGAGTTCGAAATGTAGTCTAAGTTGAGTATTAATTATTGGATTTTTGTTCTGTTTTGAATGTTTACAGATTCAGTCCAATTATTAGGAAGTGCTTGCATATAAATGGCGGAGTCAAGTTCAGTGGACAGTATATTGGAATTTCTAAGAAGAAATAATTATACAAAAGCTGAGGCTGCATTGTGCAATGAACTGTATAATAGACCCGATTTAAATGGGATTCTTCAAGAACTCACGCTTGAAGACAAAGCGTCAGATAGTAAATTGCATGAAAAAGCAAATGGGGGAAAAGTAATTGAAGAAGACAGAAGGATGACCATTTTGCCAACTAGTGGAGAAGGTGCAAAGGAGCCAACAAGTTCTCCAAGTAGTGGGGAGGTTTCTAAGGAGCTTATTGTGAAGGAGATAGAGTGTGGAACGGGGAGAACTGGGCCTGAGAGCAATTGGAAAAGCAATAGTTATCAGGAAAACCAGAGTAAGGTTAGTGAGTCAGTCAAGACGAGAGATAAGAACTTTACCTTCTCCAAGAGTTCAGATGATACTAATTTGTATTCGTGGAAGTACAATCCAGGTGATGGTCTGGTTCCTTCTTATCAGAATGATGGTGAAAACAGCTTTTCTGGCTTTCAGGTTCGTGGAAAGTCTATGCTGAATTCAGCTGAGATTCTCAATAGCAGCAAGGCTAATGCAAAATCTGGCGAAGATGTTAGTATTTTTGGTGATAAGATCATGTCTTGGCCTGGGAGTACTGGTAAAGCCAGTGTAGAATCGAAGCACGAATGGAGTGACAAGAGTCAGCTTAAGGAAGTTGATCAACAGCAAAAGCTAAGTGGCACATGCTCAAAAGACAAACTTGTGGATAATCCCTGGTCTATAAGTGATGAATCATTGCATCAATCATCAGAGCTGTGGAGAAATTGTTCGGTTAAAACAATTTTCCCCTTCTCCAAGGGAGACACATCAGCGTGTTCTGATAGTGCTTCCGGTATTGGTGGTAAAAAGGAGGGAAAAAGAAAAACAGAACTTGACGACATTACGACAGTGATTAAGGAGCAAGTGGATGATGTGGGAAGAGCTCTATACCTTGGGAAGACTCGTGGAGGTGATCCAAAACATTTCAGTGCATTGGATTTTCCACACACATCTGAGAATCAGGAGGAAGAGTTACCAAGGTTACCACCAGTGAGACTCAAGTCAGAAGACAAGTCCTTCAATATTCACGAGAAGTTCGAAGATGAACCTGGTCCGAATATCACGAACGCTGACAATGCCTATGTCATAGGGTCATTTCTGGATGTGCCTATTGGACAAGAAGGTCTCTCCTCAAATTTACTATGTTTATGGTATACTTAGCATGATTGCTGATATGATGGCTAATACAATGTTTTTAATTCACATTTTACCTAGGTCAAGGTTTACCGTATGTGAATTAAAATTAGCTAACCAACAACATACAATGAAAGCAACTGATCGTTGCAGGATAAGCATGCTTTCTTCTTACTTCTAATGAATTGGTAGAGATTTTATTTAGTAATGCACCCAAAAGTTTATTTATTCCTTGTAGATCCAGCTTTATTCAGCTATGCCAAATAAAAAGACATGCACAACCGCGAAAATAACCATTCCATGCTACAAATTGTTAGAATGCTGGTTGTGATATGAACAATGTGCATTTGGACCAACTTAAGCACAAAAGTATTGCTTTCCATTAATGCGAAATTATTTATTTCCCTTCTGTTATAGGCAGTTTCACTATGTCTAGATTAAGAAAAATGCTGAGAGAGTGTGGTCTGTCTTCCATTAGCTGGCTTCCAAAATAGAGATGGAAACTATAACAAGAAAGATTATAATTCTAATATTGGACGCTTATTTCTCTCATTATTTTTTTATAAGAATTCTGTTTCTCATTTCTTCCAATTTCATCTCTTTCCTTCTCTTCGGGCACATCACAGCCATTAAATTTCTTTAAGTGTGCATTTCCATCGAGTGACTATTCAACTAGTCTCCCTCTTTGACTTATTTAATATACTTCGTTCTTCCAAATGATGATGCAGTTGGTAAAAAGACTGGAGGAGGTAATTGGCTCTCGGTAAGTCAGGGTATTATTGCTGAGGATGCTTCTGATCTTGTTTCTGGTTTTGCAACCATTGGTGATGGATTGAGTGAATCCGTTGAATATCCAAATGAGTACTGGGACTCTGATGAATACGAAGACGATGATGATGTTGGCTACATGCGACAACCTATTGAAGATGAGGCTTGGTTTTTAGCACATGAAATTGATTACCCAAGTGACAATGAAAAGGGTACTGGGCATGGGAGCATTCCAGACCCTCATGAGCAGGGTCAAAATAAGGACGATGAAGATGATCGGTCATTTGCAGAAGAGGATTCCTACTTCTCTGGTGAGCAGTATATCCAGTCAAAAAACCTTTCGCCAATTATACCTTCAGGTGATCCTTCTGGGCTGTCAATGACGGAACATTACAGGAGAAATGATGAGAATGAATTGATCACCCAATATGATGGACAGTTGATGGATGAAGAGGAACTAAATTTGATGCGTGCAGAGCCTGTGTGGCAGGGCTTTGTCACGCAGTCAAATGAACTCATCATGCTAGGGGACGGAAAAGTTCTGAATGAGTGTGGAAGGCCTCGTCTGGATGATATTTGCATGGATGATGATCAGCATGATTCCGTCAGATCTATTGGTGTGGGGATTAACAGTGACGCTGCTGATATGGGTAGTGAAGTGAGGGAAAGTTTGGTTGGAGGTAGTAGTGAGGGAAACTTTGAGTATTTCAACGATCATCATATTAATACTGGTAGGTCTACAAACGCACAGCATGATCCAGATAATAATTATGGTGAACAAAAAGGGAAAAACAGAGTAAGTACACATAACTTCAGTGAAAATATAATGAGTGATGAAAATATAATGAGTGATGATAGGGGTGCATTTCCACAAGCAAAAAATCACGCGGATGGAAGCTTTTCATTTCCTCCTCCTAGAGGTGGACAGTTGGTGTCGACAAGCTCGAATAAATCTGTGTGGTCAAGCAAGGACAACAATGCTGTCACTGATAAAGGTGATGATAATACAGTGTGTAGCAATGACATACTTGCTTCAAGGAGGCAAAAAAGCACCCACTCTTCTCCTGCCAAGAGCTCAAGGGACGAAAATACTGCTACTGTTTTAGGATCAGTGAATTCTAGTCCATCATCTCTTTCAAATTATGGGTATATCGAGAGAGAAGATGTAAAGAGAGATGAGGATACCAAAACATCAAGTGTAAGAGAAGAAGATCCCGGGGCATCTTTAGAGGATGAAGAGGCTGCTGCTGTGCAAGAGCAAGTGAAGCAGATAAAGTTACAAGAGGAAGAATTTGAGACCTTCAATCTGAAGATTGTCCACAGGAAAAACAGGCATGCATTTTTTCTATGCAATTATGGGAATTGTTCTACTGATTATTTTTGTTATTCAGAGTAACGCTGTTAAGAGATATATCCTTATTATTCACTATGTGAGTACATTGAATAAAGTAGGTTTTCATAACTTCCCATATGTAGAGTTTGAAGTGGAGCACGTTGTCTCCTTTTGAATTGGAGTTGGGTTAAATTGAGCAAGTCTAATTGATATTTTGGGTCCATCTGAGAATATTAGGACATTGTATTTGTTGATGTCAATTTCATCGAAACATCAAGCTTTTTTTCTTCTTTTGTACTTTTTCTATTTTGGTCGATAAACACAGTGGTTCATGTTGGCAGTCAGCATTGTCTTGGTCATGATTACAAGATGGCAACACTTGGGGCATTACATGTTTGACTCAAAGCATTAATATTTAAAAATTAAGATAATTTACATCCTTCAATGCTTATTATGTCCGAGTTTATGGTGCAGTGAGATATATTTTCACCTGTATACATACAATTGAGTTTGATGGTAAATTTTGGTTCAATTCAATTGCATTAAGAGGCAGTAATCACATCTTGGTGTATGCTATTTTACCTTGTCAGAGATGTCCCTTCTCAAAATCTTCAGGCTCTTTTGGAAATTTTGATGTCTAGTGGGTTTCTTCTTACTTTGAATAATTTTCTTTTCTTTTGTTAACATTTAACTTTTGGTCAGTTGTTAACTGGGTTCTGTTTGCTACTCAGAACTGGCTTTGAGGAGGATAAAAATTTCAACGTTGTTTTAAATTCAGTAATTGCTGGGCGCTATCATGTCACTGAATATCTTGGATCAGCTGCTTTCAGTAAAGCCATTCAGGCACATGACCTTCATATGGGCATGGATGTCTGCGTGAAGATTATAAAGAACAACAAGGATTTTTTTGATCAGAGCCTCGACGAGATAAAACTTCTTAAGTATGTGAACAAGCACGATCCTGCTGACAAGTATCACATTCTTAGGCTGTATGATTATTTCTATTATCGTGTAAGTTGACACTTACCCCTCCTATTTCTAACTGTTACTCATAAGTTTTAAATTGCTATAACTTCCTAATAGTTATTTTGTGCAATTTTACTGCGTACATGTGATTTACTAAAACCTGTAACTTGTCCTTCTAATTCCCGTCTTTTTCTAAGGTATGCCTAATACGTGCTAGGTATGGAACTTTTTACGAGATTTTTTTGACTAACCCAAGAGGTGCAAACATGGTGTTATGATTTTTCCACAATAATTAGATTGAGAGTGATTGTTTTAGGTATTTAGGTCCGATTAGCAATGTGGAAGCTTGACTTGACTAGGATTAATGTATGGGTTTAAATCGGTTAGATAAATACAGAGGAGATATCTAATGAAAGCCAAGTTATGCGGAATGATTCTTTACTTGCTATGTCTCCTGGTGCTGACTTTTAAGCAGTTAAAGGGAAAATGTCCACCTGGTGAATGTGGTAGAAAGTAAGATGTCAAGATATGGTCATACTAAAATTGTTAAAATGAAAAATGAGCTGCATGTTTTCCTATTGACTTTAGGTTATTACCTGCTAATTACCATCATGTTGCTTTAGCCCAAATCTTTGTTGACCATATTCATAATTTTTAAACTAAGATCAATTGATAAATTTCTTCGAGTAATGAAAAATTGAAATTTATTGTTGATGCGCCCGTCATTCTTGTGATGCATGCATGATGCATCTTTATCAGTTTATCAGCATTTCAGTCTGATCAATGTTTGGTACTTGAAATCACCTTCTAACCTCTCTTTACATTTGCAGGAGCACTTGTTAATTGTATGCGAATTGCTGAAAGCAAACCTATATGAGTTCCAAAAGTTTAATAGAGAATCTGGAGGGGAGGTCTACTTTACAATGCCAAGACTGCAGGTAGGTGGCATGCATGTTATATGCATCTTTATCTTATTGGAGTGTGATCACTGACTTGAGAATTTTATCTTGCAGTCGATTACCATTCAATGTTTGGACGCACTTCAATTCTTACATAGTCTTGGCCTCATACATTGTGATTTGAAGCCTGAGAATATTTTGGTGAAAAGTTACAGTAGATGTGAAGTGAAGGTCATTGATCTGGGGAGTAGTTGTTTTGAAACAGACCATCTTTGCTCATATGTTCAATCTAGGTCCTATCGTGCACCAGAGGTTATTCTGGGACTTCCATATGATAAAAAGATTGATATCTGGTCACTTGGCTGCATCTTGGCAGAACTATGTACTGGCAATGTAAGTTCTTTCAATTTCCACGAACGTCATTGTTGTCCTTCTGGCAATATCATTCTTGTAATATCTATAACAGGGTCAACTGAGAAAGTGAGTTTCTCGACGAATTGTCAATTTGTTTTCTTTTCTATTGTGCTCTATGCGCCTTTCGTTGAAAACTATACTATGTTAAATGATGCTATGCACACTTGTTCAAGTATTTGTGGTAAGTTATGCCAGTCATTTTTGTGCGCGCACGAAATTGTTCTTAGATAAGACCTTTTCACTTGGTCCTCTGATGTAGGACATGAAAACTCATTTATGGTGATCAACCCACAACCTGATGTAGGCAGCTGAATTTATGATGTCAAATGTATTGCTCTAGTAGCTAGATTGTGAAGCTGCAGAAATGGAACTACATTTGAGGTCATAAAATTGCTAAAATGAATATGTATTCATACATATTTCCAGAAAGAGTAGTCCGATAATTTTTGTACTTGCAAATGAAATTTATGCTATAAGAATTACTCTTTCACCCTTGAATGCTTCGGGTGGGGAGCAAGTAAAGGTGCCTGGCTACTTCCATGCTTCTTGAGTTGTGCGGTGTTGAATTCATTGTGGTCAGATCACACTTTTAAATTCTCGTTGTCACAATGCAGAAACATAGTTATTAGTTGCATGCAAAGCGCAGTTAGGCATCGTAGGTACTCAATTTTTGGGACACAGTGCCTTTAACAAATTGTTAAAAAGCATAAATCACAGGAAAACAAGAGTTGGAATAATAGCACAGTTTTTAGGTTTTACTTTTATATTCCATCTGATGTAATGGATTTATTCTTTTTTTAGTGTTAATTGATTTGCTGCGTATGGTAGATGAGTTTCCTAACTGCATAGGAAAAAAATTTATTCTCAAAATTAAGTGCTTATTTAATATTTGTGAAATTAACTGATATTTTCGATTTACTTGCTGAGTACATTGTGAATTTATGAAGATATTTTGTTTAGTTGTTATATGCACTTTGCTTCTGTGAAGTTGTGCTCCTCTGTTCTTTGCACGTGTCCCCAATGATACTTAGTATCCCCTGTGAACTTTGTGCGCTTGATCACCGCTGGTTGAAGTCAATGCACTGACAAAATTCCAGGTCTTGAATCATAATAGGATAATAATTTAGTGGTTCGGAATGAGAAGCTTAAGCATCTTGAATTTTGGTTGGATCGGTATATTTGGTCTTACTATCATACATGCGCGAACAAAAAAATCTTTACAATATGTATTTTCTTTTGTTAGAAATCAAGTTAAATGGCATGATGTTATTCATGATTAGCATATTAGCATTATCTTAAAGACTTACTGAAACCTTCAATGTTTTGTTGCCTCTGATTGCTGTTGGTACCTCTTGGATCCTGATAATAGAATGTAATATGATGTTGACCATGTTGTGTAGGTACTCTTCCAAAATGACTCTTCCGCTACTTTACTTGCTCGAGTTATTGGAATCATAGGCCCCATTGACCAAGAGATGCTTGTTAGAGGAAGAGATGCACACAAGTATTTCACCAAAAATCACATGCTTTATGAACGGAACCAGGTAATATTGTTTGCTGTCCCACTCGGTCTGTTACTTCAAATTTAAAGTCTAACAAACAAAAAATATTTCTTAAATGCTAAGAATCATTGTGCAATTGAAAAAGCATATGCTTTTTCTGTATCACAATGTATCTAGGACAGGCGTGGTAGGATTGGAACCCAAATGAACATTTATATGAACTGCCCTTATTGCATTTCTTATCTTCTTTCCCTTAACATTTGTCATAGGATTTCCAGCCACCATATTTTTGGTTCCTATACATATACAGGGACCAAACATGAGTTAATAAGACTGAAAATTCGAAGTCGTGTTTATAGAGGCTGAGTTTGAGGTTCTTATATCAGCTACTGATTGGGTCACCACACATGGTGAGGGACAACAAATAATTAGTATAGTTACTATCTTGACTGATTCTATGAATCGATTAGCACTGTAATTGGCTCCCTTGAGGCATGTGACTCTTCAGAAGGCAATGTTATTAATGGGCAAATATACCTGAACTAGGATAGAACTTTAACAGTTGATTCTGTTCTTCTCAAGCTTATGACTTTTAGCTTGCTTTATGGTATTCTCCAAGTAAAATTTAGGATGCTTTCATGTTCAAGCATTTGGTATATTTGTAGTCTTTTGAGTAAGGTCATTGTGTAAAGCAAGATAGATGTGAGCTAGCTATAGTGGCACACACTAAGAAAAGAAAAGGAGTCGAAGATAATGTACTAAGCTTACGGAGAGCAGGAGAATGCTTGTCTCCACTTCGGTAATACTTCTTCGTGGTGCTACCGAACTGACAGTGCAGGATGAGGATGAGGTTGAAGATTAATCGGAAATTCATGTGAGGCAAAAACGTGCTTCTTTAAAGTGGGAACATAATGTTATATGCTTTGTGCCACTTACTTTACAATATTCAAATATAGAGGGGAATTATTAAGCCCCAGTTTGGTCCTCATTCTAAAACTCATTTTCAACCACACATTTTCGTAATAAAATAATTTTGCACATGGATCTATAACTTTTCCATACTTTTTAACCACACATTCGTCAAAAAAATTACTTTTCACAAAATCTAATCTAAAATAATCTCTACCAATCAGGGGCTAAATCATGGAGATCGGGCTTTAGGAAGAACGTTTGCATCTTTGCAATACAAAACAGGCATATTTAATAATTTAGTTTTCATTGACTTCTTTCTATCCGACACAATGTACGTGTGTGTCGTGTGTTACTTCTCATTTATCCTTGATTATTATGGATTTTCTTCTTAAGCTAGCACTTGGAGAACAATGCTACTGCAGTGTTGGTGAACGTCATTAGAATTATTAGCATTTAACTTTAAGTGCTTTTTTTGGGCTTAAAAAAATACCTAATAAGGTGCTTTTATGCACGGCCCACACGTGCACCAGCGTGCACCAGATAAGATCAACACTTTTCTCCTCTACCATATCCTTTTATTGCTTAACTTAAATGCACAAGTAACCAGGCCAAAACATGGTTCACGTGTCTATTAGTTTTACTTTGTATATATTAAAATGAACGTATCACCAGTACAATTTTCATTGTTAATCAAAAATTGTTGAGGATTCTCCCTCTTCCATCATTTTTCCATAATCTTATTTATCTTGCTCAGGAAACCAACATACTGGAGTACTTGATACCGAAAAAGTCATCCTTGAGGCATCGGTTGCCAATGGGAGACCAAGGCTTCATTGACTTTGTTGCTCATCTGCTCGAGATAAACCCCAAGAAGCGCCCCTCTGCTTCAGAGGCTTTGAAACACCCATGGCTTCAATACCCTTATGAGCCAATGTCATCTTGAAGAATTCAAGATTCATGAGTTTAGTGTTTTCCGCTAAAGGAGTACTCATATAGGTGCTTCAACACGAGGGAGGAAAAGATGCTGGCGACGTTTAATTGAAAGTTTCTATTCGTCTGCAATTGATTTTCTGTGAACACCCATTCCTTTAAGTGCCTGCACAATTGGAATGCGTGTTTTGGTTTCGACGGTGACATCCATCTTCCATATAACTGCTTTGAGTTCCCATTTATTCTGAACTGAAATTTAATCTCCCATTTGCAATGACTGTAGGGTTTTTCTTTTTTCTGTGTCTCGTTTGGTGGAAGGAAAGTGTTCACTCTTGTACATATTGTGTGATAATTCTTTGAGGTTATTGTGTAATAGCTGCTTACCATTGCCCATTTTGATTACTTTTTACTCATTCTTGTGGGTTGTATCATTGTGAAACAAGCAAGCCAGGTAACATATTAGGCTTGGCTAACCTTGTTTGATGTATTGAATCCTCTTTAACTTGTGATTATGTTGGTTACCGCCATATTTTTTTGAACTGCTTTGACTAACAAAAGAACACGACTGATGAGATAGACACATATGGGAAAAGCCTCGTCTCGGCTCAATGACAGTGACAATAGGGGGGCAATAACTGGCGCTCTTGTTTATGTCCCGGTCATTGAGACGGGACATAAAGCATGGCCCGATGAATATATTCATATGAAATTAGTCAAACGTTGACAACAAAGCTTGTGATTAGGGGTAGGGATGTAAGCGGTTCGGTTTTACTGGTTTTTGACAAATTTTTAAATCAAATCGTTTAAACTAGTTTGAGAAAAACATAAACCTAAACCAAACTATTTTGAACGTGGTTTGAAAAAAAATTCAAACCTAAATTTAACGGTTTGGTCCGATTTTAAACTGTTGGTTTCGTCGTATATTTTTTTTTTGGTCTACTTTTATGATATTAATTCATTAAATTCAATATATATTTATATCTTACTAACAATAAATCTAAAACATATTAAATATATCTACTACAAATTTAAATATTAACTAAATCAAAGTGAAATCACAATAAACTAAAATATAGTTTTTTGTTTATCATTTTATGCTAAGACGTTACGATAACGTTACAATACAAGTTTACTATACAAATGTAAAGCCCAAAAAACATAATGATGTTCAACAAGACCTCGTATGCATCATATCTGAAAAACAAAATTACTGATTAGACAGAGAAAATAAACAACCATAATAATAAATCAATTG
>CAIGRR010434742.1:0-11492 GCA_903798365.1 Fraxinus sp. 1973-6204 | reverse complement strand
CTCGTTTTTACATACATTTCATTCCATCCATCAATGTAATCCTACACACACAATTTATATCGAATTAAGCCATATTCAAGCTTTTATGTCAACAATTAGTAATGTAATGTAGCGAAATACACATTAGAAAATGCACTTATCAGTTGCAATTAGCAAAATCAAACCAAACTAAAGAGAGTGATGATTAGTATTATATCACAAATTCAACCTTAGATCACACCATAGGAAAAGAGTGAAAAGGATAAATTTGGGCTGTGTATCTTACGAGTGAAAAAAGGGAACATTTGGCCCATAAAGGGTCGGGATTTGAATCACTTTATGAATTTATGATGCTTTACATGAATTTTTACATACACACACACACACACACGTCGATTTTATAATAGAAAAGTGGATTTTAATTTTTGTATTGTGATTTTGAAGTTGTGCATAGATTTAATANTATGATGCTTTACATGAATTTTTACATACACACACACACACACACGTCGATTTTACATTGAATAAGTAGAAATTAATTTTAACATTATAATTTTGTAGCAGTTCATAATTTTAATACATGTATTCCAATCTTGAGACAAAAGGTAAATTATCTAACTATATGTGTGTTTAAAAGTTTTGGTTAAGTTATGTTATAATTTTGTTTGAGGACATTGATCCCCAATAAAACACAGTTGGGTAGTGTGGCAGTTTCCAAGGTTTAAGTTACGTGCGCATTTAATGCGCAATGATGATGATGTTTCACTTCTGGTGAGGCTTACGCGAATCCAGGATGCGTGTGTAGCACAACTTCATTTGGGCCCTTGATTTGAATTTGAAGTAAGAGCCCTTTAGTTTTAACGTAACTGATGAGATTATAGGTAGATGACCCAGATTAAAGTGGAGGAGGATCCAATGGTGAGGGTTCGTTCGCCATGCATATGTAAAAGGCTGAAAACCTACTTTTTCGATTTTCTTCACTTTGCAAAAGTTTTAAACCTTAACGTACTGAAACTAATCCCTACTGCCGCAGGCGATCGACTTCGTTCTCTTCATTTTTCGAGCATCCAACGACTTGGGGTCTTTAGTATCTGTGTAAGTATCTATCATTATTAAGACATTTCTTTCGCCTGTTGAGTTTAGATGGCTTCCTCTTCAAAAAAGGACGTATATGGGGGTCTTCTGGGGTTAATATGGCGTTGATTTACACCGAGACGAGTATCCCTCCAATGATTCCTACTGAACGGATCATGGAGGCCATGGAGGGGCCCTCATAGTGCATGGATGATGTCGGAGGGCCCCATAGATTATAGTATTAGATGGGGGGGCTTCCTTGTGCCTACAAACATAAAGGAGAGTGAGTTAGAGACCTTTCGGGAGAGGTATAGGATCCCTGATAATATAGAAATGTTTGTGGTGGCCCCGGAGGAGAGGGCCTGCTTATCTAGGAAGGGACGTATGGCGGTCAGTGAGGCCATTTTGGTCGGGAGATGAGACTGTCCATGCACCCTTTCTTCAGATACATCCTCAGGTAGTATAACTTGACTCCTGCCCAATTAGTACCAAATGCATGGAGCCAGTTAGTGGGGGATTTCCTTCATTGGAAGGAGGTCACCCATGGCGAGGACATGCCTCCCTCCCACGTTTTTCAAACCCTTTTCCAACCCAGAGCCTCTAGTGGGGATGAGTGATTGTAGGGGGTGGTATTGCATGAATCCTCGGGGTCACATTCTCCTTTCATCTGGGGGACCCCAACTTCTATAAAAAATTGGAAGTCGTCCTAGTTTTGGGTCAGGGGTCGCGGCAAACAATGGAAGGAAATGTGGTTCTAGAGATCACCGTGCCGACCCAATATCACGAGTATAGTGAGTTGAGCCTTATTTCATTGTGTTATTTCTGTAATGTACTATCCCACCCCTTCCTGTTTATTATCTAACGTAGGCTCTATGCAGCTGCAGTTGACAGGTTCAAGCTCGAGCCATCTAAGTGGGCCATTATCTGGGCGATATACGAGCTTCCTACGGAGAATGCATACTTTAAGAACATCGTCAGCAAGCGAAACATCTTCGTCACGCATCAACTGATGGCTACGAAAGGTAAATCAAGGCGATCTGCTTATCTTCAAATAAAAATCAGTGGGACGAGCTGGCCCGCCTCTCCAAAATGAATCCACAGCCTCCTCCGGAAAAGAAGGGAAAAATCTATAAGACCTCACCTACTGACATCTTATATTTCGAAGTCCGACCCGCACATGAATGTAAGATTTAGACTTGGGGGACTATTGTTATACCCATAAAATATTTTCTATTGGGCTTGGACCTCGGCCCATTACCCATTCAACCCATTTGTTTCTTTATATATGTGTGTGATCTATTTCAATTAAGGTATGTTCTCTGACTCTATCATCTTTCCCTCTTCCGTCTCTTGCACTATCTTTTTCTTTTGTTTGACCGTTGACTTAACTGTCAGAATGCAAACAGTTGCCGAATCTTTTTCTTGACCGACGGCCTTTGTCTCCTAACAGGGTATTCAATGTATATGTGATGTCCACGTGGAGGGGACGTGGTGGGGATTTTGTTGGCCCATGGTCAACAAAAACCTTAACAATATAATAACAATAATTTTAACACTGTACCGACTTCACTGTTATATGTACACATGTATGGGCTTGTTTAGCTAAAGCAATAACTGCAATCAGGGTGGATTTGGCTGATGATGAGTCTAAGTCTTTCGATTTTACAAGTGATTGTCGTGCACAAATGGATATGTCGTATGAGAATGTTGGTGGTGGTAGTGGCACCGCCCTTTATAATTGAAACCACACACAGAAATTGAAGGGAAATGAAGGGTTTTGATGCAGCTCTGAGGATGGTAGTGGTGGCATCGCCCTTGCATCACAGTGTTGTCGGTTGAGCTCTACCATCCTGTTACGATAATGAAAATGGGAAAAAGTTGAAGAAACACCAACTGGTTTTCCCTGTTTACATTTTGGGTTTTGGGGGCTTTTAAATATANAGGGTGGTCGGTTGAGCTCTACCAGCCTGTTACGATAATGAAAATGGGAAAAAGTCGAAGAAACACCAACTGGTTTTCCCTGTTTACATTTTGGGTTTTGGGGGCTTTTAAATATATTAATTACGTTTTAAATTGTTTAACTAGTTTATTCAATTTTTTTACTTTTGGGTCGTACTGAGCCTAATTTCCCCAGTTTGGGGCTATTTAGTTCGAGTCTGTTTGAATCTACTTTTTGTCCAAAATGCATTATGGAATAATATTTTGATGAAAAATGTGTGGTTAAAAAATAAGAAATTTTTTTAAATTTGTGTGTAATATTATTTTATTGAAAAATGTGTGGTTGAAAATAAGACAAAAATGTATTTTGAAAATAATGTGGACCAAACAAGAGCTTCATATTTGACTCATGCTTATAAACACTCTTAATTTTCATACAAACTTTGAGAAATGCAAAATACTATTTATTTTAAGTCAATGAATTTATTGAAAAGTTTTATTTTGATCTTCTATTTTTTGTGTAAATTGGTCATTTAAATTTTACTTTTATTAATTACATGCACCTACATTAAGTAAAATACACTCATGAAAAAAATGATTTGGAAGACGGAAAAATTGGCATGAACATAGAAAATCTCCAGCGCAATTTAGCTACTGAATGAATAATGCTTAAAGTTGACTTAGAATATGTTTTAAAAGTGTTTATAAATGGTTTAATTGTAAATATATAGAAATTAGTGGTGCATAAGTGAGTAGTACTTATTAATGTATGGATAAATAGGAATTTGAGTGTTTATAAACCTTTTACTTGAAATTCATCTTAAAACATCACCATTATTAAGATAAGCAACCCCATTCCTTTTATGTTGTATTTGGATGAGTTATAACTTAATTTTGTGTTAATTATATTTGTAAAATTGAACTCAATGTAAATTGGTAAATTTGGAAGAAATGAATGAAAAATGTGTGAAAACAAAGGAAATGTAAATTTTGGAGACCAAAGTGTAAACACCCAATAGTTTATTCAGACCACAAAACAGTTATTGAAGATTATATATGATCAATTTGATGCAATTGGAGGTCAAATTAGTGAAATATAATGGAAGTATTTCATAAATCAATTTTCCAGTTGAAGAAGTTAAGCTCCTGATTTTTAGCCTCAACTTGAGACCCATTTTTCGGATAGCAATTGTTCGAATTGAAAATATTTTATTTAAAATAATTGTAGCTCTTTGAATTATCTTTCCAACACATCTTGAATCACCACAATCGAATATCTGTAGAGAAATTTATGGCCAAAATCTTGAGAGCTGCTCAGGGACGAACCGAAGCGAACCTGCGAGCGCGGGCAATTCATGGCGCACACAATGGTTATGCATGTGCGCAAGTAGGCCATTTCTATGCTTAAACGGTTCAACTTTCTAGTTTAATCTAAATTCTTATCGAAATCAATTCCAACGTACTATTTAACCTGTAAAGGGATGGCCAGAACGCAAGAACATATCAAAACCCTATTTTTCACCACAAGAATTAAGCTAGCACAGGATTCAAAGGCAATTAACAAAATAGATTGAAGATTTAAAGTCCGGGCCGAAAATATTGATTTTTCACTTTCCATTCATTGTTTTCAATGTCGGGTGATGTTTTTACAAATCTTTGCGTGTGATTTACATAACATGCTAGGCTAATTTTTTTCATGTGTTGGATGAAGATGAAACATATTTGTTATTTGTCTTAATTCAAAACTAGTAGTTTAATTTATTTCTTGTGTTTCTTGATTAATTTTGCATACACATTGCATTATTTAATAGATTGGCCACCNGATAAATATGAACCTTATTGTTTATTTGTCTTAATTCACAACTAGTATGTTAGTTTATTTCTTGTGTTTCTTGATTAATTTTGCATACACATTGCATTATTTAATAGATTGGCCACCAATTAGATCATTTAGCATAATCAAATCAAAATCTCTATTTCTTTACACAATTCGAATTCCATACATAACTAGTAAATTTGAATTGAATTTATTCCTCGTGGGATGATAACTCTTAACTCATCAATCTATATTTGTCAACGATTTCGTACGCTTGCGGGTTTCGCACGAACATGTAGGATAGATGGTGGCTCGTTGAAGAGTACCATTCTTGAGATTCAATAGTTCATTGAGATTTGTGGGCTCTAATACTACATTAAAAACTTGACGTTCCATCTTAAAATGTATATCCTATATAATGTATATTTTCCGTTTTTATTCGATGTGGAATTTATAATCCGAGTAAGCACAGTGGGAAGAATTCATTGCAACTACGTAAGGGTACAATTCCACCACCACAGGCAAACCAGACCCTACAATGGACACATCCTTGCTAGATAAACTGAGACAGCAATGCCCACAAAGTTTGAACAAGAGCCGAGAGCAGAGTCCAATTGTTTACTTGACACCAAAATAAGACCCCAATATAGATTCACCAATGCTTATTACAGCAATGTACTTTCACGCCAATCTATACTTGGAGTTGATTAACAGCTACTATTCAATTACGGCATGAACCAGTTGACACTCGAGTACGCAGTTAGCTCCAAACAATTCCGTGAGGGATTTTCTCTGTTAATAAGTGATAAGTGTATTCTATACACTTATTTAAGCCATTAAAATTTATTATTTGTTGACAAATTTGATGAAACATGGCTTAATCGTATGTATATATTGTTTGTAGGTAACTATCAATGAAAGATGCGGAAGGAAAATAAATGGAAAATGGGCTTGATCAAATCAAATCCAAAAGTTGGGGACTGAAATGCAATACTTCAAAAGTTGAATCGGAGTGCAAAACGATGATTCGAAAAATGCCAAGACTCAATTGGAATTAAAGATTAGTGAACGGGACGAGAAATATTGGAAAAGAACCAAGACATGTACATGAGGAAGTTCATGGACCAATTTGCAAAATTGGTCACCAAACATTGAACTATGCGTACGCACCAGCCTGCAGAGCATGCGTACGCCAAGACTCAATTGGAATTAAAGATTAGTGAACGGGACGAGAAATATTGGAAAAGAACCAAGACATATACATGAGGAAGTTCATGGACCAATTTGCAAAATTGGTCCCCAAACATTGAACTATGCGTACGCACCAGCCTGCAGAGCATGCGTACGCACGAGTCCAATTCCCACAAACTGAAGCCACTTCTGTTGCATTGTACGCACGCACATCTAAACCCATGCGTACGCATGGGTCAATTTTGGGAAAATTCTGTTTCCTTATTTTGCGTTTGGAAAGTTTTGAATTGCTATCTTGGGTGTCGTATTTAAGGGAAGAGACATCCAGAAAAATGGAGACCCAATTTTTGAGGGAATTATAAGCCGACTCTGAAGAAGAAAAATGAATTTTTACATTGGAGAATGGAGAACTCATTGCTTGGATCGGGATTTAAAAATAAAAGTTGAAGAATTCCATAATTTCTTCATTGTTGATGATTTGGGTGATGTCTTTCTCTTATTTTATGTGTAATTTTCATATGAATATGCTAGGCTAAATCTAGTTGTATTGGATGGATAATGAAACTATTTGATCTCTAGTTATTAATTCAAGACTTGTGATTTTTAGTTTAATTCTTTCGTTGTGATTCTTTTTACATGCTTTTTCATATTGTTTTAATGTTTGCGCACCATTAAGGGCAATAAGTTGCTTATTCGTAGTGTTGAGAAATTCACGATAGGTAGAACATTGTATATGGAACACATAAAGAATAAATATTAGGAATAATATTTGTTATGTTTTTCCAAATCTTATTTTGTGATTTACATAACATGATGTTAGGCTAAGTTTATTTGTGTTAGATGGATGATGAAACTATTAGATTTCTAGTTTTTAATTCAAAACTTGTGATTTTTAGTTTAATTCTTGCGTTGTGATTCTATTTACATGTTTTTTCATATTGATTTAATGTTTGCGCACCATTAGGAGCAATAAGTTGCTTATTCGTAATGTTGGAAAATTCATGATAAGTAGAATACTGTATATGGAACACATAAGAGTAAATATTAGAAATAATATTTGTGAAGTGTGCGATTGTGTATGATAATCCTATGTTCAATGCATATTTATCATATGAATGCGGACTAGGAATAGGATCGGATCGTGTCGTGATCAACATAGGTTTATTATATCTTGGAAAAGAATAGTAAATAAAAGTGGAATTATCAATCGTCACGAATGCAATGATTGAATTAACTATCATAAGTTGAGAAATGAATCCTAGAGTCAATTAGTGGAATCGGAAATCTAATACATTCATCCACATTTGATTTAAAAACCACATTTTTTATTGCTTTCATAGTTGTAGAACATAGTTAAATCCAAATCAATCATATCTTATTGTTGTTGCGAAATTAGACATATCTGATATACTAGAATTAAACCATATTCCATGCGGGACGATAACTCACTCGTCACAATTATTACTTGTACAACGAATCCGTACACTTGCGAGATTATTTTGCAACAATAAGTAGGATGAGAGCTTTCAAAAATTTGACATGGAACAAGGGGGAGATAAGTCTTGAAATTTGCATTTTACAAACTAGAATAAACTTCTCATCAAATATTAAGTGGTCGTAGAAAAGCCATCCAAAGTACGAGCAACAAGCCACCATTTTTTCTCTTCTACAGAAGAAGAATAACATTGATCAATAAGACTTACTTTCTTCAAGTTTGTTACTTCAGTGTAATGATCTGTCATAAGAATTTTTTGCAAAATTGCCTGTATAATATTCTCCAAATGTGAAAAAATTGTTAGCACTTATAGCATGTCTTATATACATGATTAGACGATCCCAGACATTGTAATTAACAACTTAATTATCATGAATCTCTTCGTAGTCCTATCGGGCTGAGCCCTATATGAACACATTTGTTTGAATCTTTACCATCAGAAGTAAACACGAGTAAAATGTCAATAATCACTACAAAGATAATTAGTAGAATGTATACTACAGTCGTAAGGCCGTCTTTTTTCTTGAGTTTCACGGCATAATATCTAGAAGTGCCCACCGCGCTCATATCGGGTCACACCTTGACGCCCATCTCAAGCATTACTCAATAGAGTTGATATGTATCTAAAATGTAAAAAACTTTATCTAGACTAACCTTTGATTAAATAAACATTGTAAATCCTAAATGTTTTTATATTTTTAACGTAATTATATAAAACTACTGTACATACAGTTTAGGGTACTGTACAAAGTGTGTCTATGTTCTTCCAACAACTACATCATCAACAATTATTCTAACATGAATAGAACCTACAATTTTGAATATTCGAAAATGGAAATGTTCTCCAGTCCCTGTCATTCATTTTGCCCACTTTGTTTCGGACGTGGGTCTTGCTGGAACCAACTGTGACAAATTATCAATGCAGTCTGAAGCAGGATTTGTAACAGCGCCATTCAGCCAGTTGAAGAAAAGCTCCATCAGGATCAATAAGAAAATCAGTAAATTTATGTTCCAGAGAGAGATACCCGTGCATAGCAGATCAAGAGCCTCCTGCCATGAAGCAATTGCTGCCACCCGAGCTCCCCATGGCACAAGGTATATCACGGACAAGAAACTTTGCACTGCGAGAGCCTACAAAGTCCAATATTTCGAGGCACTCTTGCAAATCAGATTCACTTACCAACAACACCCATTCCTCTTCATCGTCAAGATACTTGATCTGGAACTGCTCTGTATTTAGTTTGAACCTCTTTGATATTTCTACATACAATTGAAAACATCCAGCAGAAGGCTCGAACTTGAACCGAATTGTGTCTTCTTTATAAGTAGCTTTGACTGTAATTTTTGACCCCTTTTCTCCGCAGCTTGCCTCAGTCTGAGAATTCTTCTTTTCACCACAACTTCTCAAGCTTGATGAACTGCCATTCCTTGTTGAGCCCGGCCCACTGGATGATTCTGTCATTCCTGAGGAGGTGGGCTGGTTATGTTCAAAAACTGCATCACCATCCACTCCAATATCACCTTTAAACGTAGTGTATATATCATTGCCAGCAGTAATGGAGAATGAGCTTCGAGAAGACAAGGGATACTCGGAAGCCTCTTGTTTCATGCTATTGTTTAGCTCCCACTGATTGCATCCTTCTGATGGAAACTTCCTAGAAGATGCCCAAGCCCTGGTGTTAAGACTAGCAGGCTGGGAAGGCCCAGTATCTAGTGCAGCCAATTTGGATTCATCAGAGGTTTCAGGCATAAGTGCATCTATTTTACACTCTCCGGTGAAAGAATTTGGACTCGGCACATTTGACCTTGCCACTCTATTTCTGTGCACAAAACACCCTTCTTCCATTTTCACAATGCCACCCTCAACATCAGTGCAAGATGGAATATCCGGGATCACACCCTGGATAAATGAATCAGGATTTCCAACAGATTGACTTCTACTATGGAAGGGAACACTCTGTTGCTGATCAAAATCTTGTATGGAGCTTGCAGCCACAATCTCCCCAGTGTATGGATCATACTTCAATCCACCTTCCACTCCCTGAACAGAGTCAAGGACGCTCTGTATTTTCCTCAAAGAACGATTCACTTTGTTAATCTTGCGGGATGGCCATCTTGAGATGCCATGTTGTCTACATATCCTTTTGAGCGTAGTTGGACATACTACAGAAACAAGAAACACAATTAAAACTTAGGCTATCCCTTCAGAGTATTTCAAACAGCCCTTTCATACTGTATAGTCGGAAAATCATATAAAACTTGACACAAGCTTTTCCCATTTTAACCCATGAATCTTTCACAGTGTGTTCAAGTAAAAGTACTAGTTCACTATCATTTGGACTTTGATTTTTTTTTTCTCTCGTATTTTCAGACTATCAGTTCATCAAATTCCTTTTTTCTAGAATGAATTAACATTTCATTGCACAACATTCTAGCTATACAATAATTAAGACAGCAGCCCAACAGAAGGCCAACAATCACCAGATGTACTTCATTTATAGCATTTCAAATTCTGTCGGTGAATATTACATGATCTGGCATATTCTCTTTCATAAGAATAATCAGGGTAGTTACCAAAGGATACTCAAGCTTACTTGGTCATGCTTAAAAGTTACTTTTTTTAAAAAGTAGATATAGATAAAGTAGGAGCCACAGTTATTGCGTTGGAGTTGGAACCACAATTTATTTAGTTTAAGCCACAAAATACAGAAATGTCTGGTTCTTATAAGCACACCCAAACATGTGCTTAATTGCTCATAGGACACACCAAACACACTGTGATCTATGTTACTAAAAATCTACAGTAGTGAATGCAACTCTCATGATAATGGGTGCTATTTTTGGAGAAGGAAATGCAGAAGATACAGTCCCGGCTGATTAAACAGCACAAGTGGTGATTGAGAAAGTCGACATTTTGTGAAACAAGTTAACACTAAGACTTACCACCAATGCTTTGTGCTGCATCCTTCAAGCTACCAGAAAAGTACTGCTGAAGAACACTTAAACTGACATCCTTCTCAGGTGTGCTTCGCTTCTTTTCCATCCGTCTCCTTGATCTAGCAATTGTCTGCAGAAATTTTAACAAGCTTAAGAGCTCTCATTCTTCTATTTATTGAAGACACTATACCAGATGATCCAATAGATATATTTATAGAGGAAAATGAATAGAAGAAAACATCAAATGAAAAATAAACAATATTTATCGTATACCGTTTTATTCTTCTCATTCACAGAGAATGTTGCTTTCTTCAACAAATGACATCATAAAAAAAGCACGAAGGGTACAAGTTTGTTAATTTCTTGACTTCATTCCAGGATTTATAAAGAAAGGTTTGTTGCATAGGCTCAAAGTTTCCTAGCAGTCGGTTACCAGCTTTTGCACGTTCCTGCTTAAGAACTCTTTTTTTGCATAAAATTAGTATTAAGATATTTCATTTCACATCATGAGAATTTATTACTTTCCATCAAAATCCATTTTATCCTGCTAAAAAGAAATTCAAAATGACAAATACTATATGTATTCGTTTATTGGAATTGATCAGGCAGAGAGTAATAACTAATAATGCTCAATTATGTTTAAATTGACTGGACTACACTCTGGCATGATTCTGATGTAACTTATCCTCTCAATACTGATGATGCATAGTTAATTGGCTCAGCAAACCCCTTAACTAGAAGGATGATAATATTAGTCAACATGGCAAGGACTTTCATCTTCAAAAACAACCATAATATAAACAACAAACTACACCTTATTCCCAATAAATTTGGAGTCTGCAATGTGAAGCAGGTGCGGAAGCATTTTGTGAAATTCTTGTAATAAGAATTATGTAGTAATTAAGAACAATATTGAAATAATCTGGCTTTGTATGTATTGAATAATAACTAATGTTATCCAAAAAGTGTACAGTGCTGATGAGTATATTTCACTCATTGAATTAGCAACTCCAAAGCATAATTCTCGGTTTGTTCTCGAGAACTTTTGAGCATTTTGATGTG
>CAIGRR010434667.1:0-13140 GCA_903798365.1 Fraxinus sp. 1973-6204 | reverse complement strand
GCTGCCCTTCATATTACATCTAACCCCGTGTTTCATGAGCGAACTAAGCATATTGAAATTGATTGTCATTTTGTTCGCGAGAAAATTCAGGAAGGTTTGATCTCTACCGGGCATGTGAAGACTGGAGAACAATTAGGGGATATCTTCACGAAAGCCTTGAATGGGGTTCGGGTAGATTATCTTTGTAACAAGTTGGGCATGATTAATATCTATGATCCAACTTGAGGGGGAGTTTTAAAGATTGTAATTAGTTAAATAATTACCTTAATTCTAGGTTTTCCTAATTTGTATATTTCCTAAGATAGATTCCTAGGGTTGTATATATATGTGTATTGTTTTCACCAATTAAGTAAGAAAGACAATTATTCCAATTCGTGTGTTTTTCTTACATAACATAATGTCAAGTTTTTAAGTTACAGTATGTATAAAAAAAATCTTTGACACTTGCGTTTTTCCATAGCTACATAACTAATTTATTAGTTTGAACTAAGTTTTTAGGTAAAGAAAGTGATTATATCCAAATCTGGTCATGGAATTGTAGAAGGGTTCAACATGATGTTTGGCTGTAGCTGGGCCTACAATTGCTAAATGTGATGCTGGATGACATCTCGGTTCTTTGTCTATCAAATCGACTTAGTATTTATATTCATGTTCGAGAAACATTAATTACTTTTTTTCACTCTCTTCTTCAGGCAGAATTAATTGATCCTGCCCTCAAAGGGACGCTCAATGTTCTCGAATCATGTGCAAAAACACCATCTGTTAAAAGAGTTGTTTTGACATCTTCTATTGCTGCTGTTGCTTACAATGGAAAGCCTCGAACACCTGAAGTGATAGTCGATGAAACTTGGTGGTCTATTCCGGAGGTCTGCAAAGAAATGAAGGTTTGTACTATTCTTCAGCATTCGCTTTGAGATATGTACATCTGCAAATGCAGGCAGACTTTTAAATAGATTTTGTGGGGTTTTTTGGGCCATTGACTATCTAATTTTATAGTTTTGCTTGTTATTCCCTGAGAAACAAGTTATTTAATTCGTGGAGGATACAAATTTCCTACTCTTTAAGTAATGATGAGGCTTTGACTTACAAAATATATTTTAAATATTGGAACTGAGAAATCAACAATTTACTATTTGTAACAAGTGGTAACGGTAATAACATATCAATGTGATGAATAGTAAATTAATATACCAAAATTTGGGGACAGTTCTTGAACCAGCGAACTCATGAGAAATATCAGACAGGTATTCATGTTTTGTTGCCATAGGAAAGCTTGTAACATGTTTGAAAATAGCCTGGTTGGAGTCTTTGGGCAGTAGACACTAGAATGCTAAAATCTGAACATGAGGAGATTGGTTCTCAATTTCTGTTTCGCTTGGTTATCTATACTTGATGTTCCTCGTTCTTTTCTTCCGATTTTCATGTTGTTTCTACTAGCAATGGTATGTGCTTTCAAAGACATTGGCCGAGGATGCTGCCTGGAAATTTGTGAAAGAGAAAGGTCTCGACATGGTCACCATAAACCCAGCTATGGTTATCGGTCCACTGTTGCAGCCCACACTTAACACAAGTGCTGCAGCAGTTTTAAAATTGATCGAGAGTAAGTTCTATTTGCTGAACAGTTAGATGTTAGACCCTTTGTTCTTTTTGCACAAGCATTGCTTTATTTTTCCTCAAATGATTAAACTACGATACTGCTAATGTTAGTTGTCAACAATATTAATATTCATGGAATCAGGTCATTTGTTTCTTTTGATTCAGATCGGTTATTGAGAAACTTTGATCAGTAGCTTCTATTTACTCATCCCATTCTCTAGAACCCTACTTCTATATTGGCATATTGGCGAGTGATGCGTAAAATTTCAATCTGCACAATCACTTCAGCTATGCAAATCAAATTAATAAAAGCATGTTTGGGAAGTATTTGCTTAAATTTATAATAGATAGGAATGTGTGGTGGATAAGTTGATAGTACTTGTAGATCCAGAAATGTGTGGATAAAAAGTGGATTGAATATTTATAAACAGTTTATGAATATGAGCAAAACATAGGCTAAGTTTCATTTTAATCTTTTTTCTATTGAGAAGCGTATATGGTAAAACTACACAATTGATGGCATGAAATTCTCACTCTGTAAAATTATTTGTTTTTTAGTATTGATATTAGAACTTTTCCTGTCATTTTTACCTTTTCTTCTTGGAATACCTAATAACTCGTGCATGGGTAACTTTTTATGCAGGTCCCGAACCTTACCCTAATGCTACATTTGGATGGGTTAATGTCAAAGATGTTGCTAATGCTCATATTTTGGCATTTGAGAATCCTTCAGCTAATGGAAGATATTGTTTGGTCGATAGTGTTGCACATTTTTCAGAAATTGTGCAAATACTACGTGAGCTTTACCCTACTCTTCCTCTTCCAGAAAAGTAAGTTAATTTTATGATTCAATATCCAATACATGGTTATATTAACAATGAGTTACTATCTTGTGAAGGATTTAATGTGAATGATGCTGTGTGCGTGGTAGCGTGATTCAGCTTACTAATATAAGAACTCGGTTGCTTCAAAAAAGAAAGAAAGAAAGAAGAAAATCCTATTTGGTTGACCGTGTGAATAATTGATTTATAATCTAGTGTTTGGTTTAATCTTGGATTAATTTTCCAAGCCAAGGAGGAGTTTCATGTAAGTTTAATCAGTTGCACTACAACCAGATGGGATCTCGAAGAATCATGAGTTGTCTTTATAAATAAATATAGAAATAGTTTCTTGAACCATATTATCTTAAATCTAGAAATCACATAATTTAAAAATGTAGCATCGGAAATTTGGCGCTCATGTTTCCCGGTAAACAAGATGGCGGCGGATATTCCATGAACTTGAAAAGTTCATAAATAATTCTTTTTTTCACTTACTAGGCAAAAATCTGTATAGCAATTTTTAAATAATCTTTAAAATTAGAATGTAATAGGAGCCAAATTCTTGATGTTAGTATTTTTGTTAACTTCCCACTTTGCAAAACTGATGCTCCTTGTACGAAGATGGATGTCTGAATTATAAAAGAAGTAGCATGCCACTGCAGTCTTGCAATCTGATGTCTGAATTATAAAAGTAGCAGCATGCCACTTCAGCCTTGTAATCTGAATCATCAAAACTTATATCGGGATCTAAACAATTTTATGTAAAATGCCAATAGAGCTAAGGTATCCCAGCCCAAACCTTGCTTGTTCAACTAGCTCGTTTTCTGGCTGATCTTGAAGTATTTGAGTTCAAATAAGAAATCTGTACAAAATTTGAGTTGATCGGGAGCCTAAGGTGCAAGCCAAACTAGGCTTGATCCACTGAAATTTTGGGTTGAAAATCTAATCCAATAATGGAGTTTTTTCTAATAGTGTCACTGAAATATCCTCTGCAGGTGTGCCGACGACAAACCATTTGTGCCAAAATACCAGGTCTCAAAAGAGAAGGCAAAAAGCTTGGGCATTGAATTCACCCCTCTTAAAGAAAGCATCAAGGAAACTGTCGAAAGCTTGAAGGAGAAGAACTTTTTCGGAGCCTTGTCCGCTAAGTGAGTGTCCTGTGTTCTCAAGAACTCGGTCTTTGGATTGTATGATCAACTTTTAAGTATAATACAGAGATATTTGTGTCCATCTTTAATTCATCATGAGAGATTGGAATCTCATGCTAGTGCTTTTACATTCTGGAAAAACCACAATGGAAAGACTTTATATCTGAATAATATTACTTCCCCTCGTAAATTGCACGTTCCCTTTATTTTGGTTTGTATATATTAGCAAAAAAGATGGAAATTATCCCCATCCATCCCAAAGATGTCCTATTAGATTTTTTTCGGCTTCGACACATCTAATCAGGTCTGAAGAGGCTTATGTTCATGAATGACATGATGTTGATATAACATGTCAAAACGACGTGTAGATCAGAACTAGAATGGCTCATAGTAGTTGCCAAATATGCGGCTGCTTTTGATTTTTCTCTAGAACTATTAATGTATCGAATGGAGTGGCAGTTAGTTCGTTGTGAAATCATTTTGCATCGATGCCAATTATCAACGCTGGTCTGATGCTTTCGATTTTAACTTCTCGAGAAATATCGTCGTGATGCAAGTCATTGATGAATTATAGGCACGTTTGGACTGCATAGATAATTTGGCAAGGTTTGCATTATTACAAAGTCAAAATTTTAAGTTTAAATGTCATGTTTGATATGTATTATTGAACAACATAATATTTGAATATATTTCACCAAAAATGTTCTCGTGTCCATGATGGAAAGTTTTATGTTGTCCACCTGGAGAGAACTATATGTACAGTTCTTGCATTTGGATAACATGTGAACCATACTGACTCATGATTGCACTTCGTGGGAAGTCTTATATTTCACTCCCCATTCTTTATCTTGCTTTAATGATCGCACTTCGTTCCATCAACATGTGAAAATGAGAGAACAAGGAGAATGCCTTCTTAAACGTAAAAGGATCAAATAATTAACTTATCTCTATTTTTATCAAAAAAAAAAAAGATAACTTGCTATAAAACTTATTTACTTATGAGTAAACTCTAAGCTTAGTCAAACATGCAAAGAAAGAATGGTTTAACATTTTATTTGTTGATTAATTCATCTAGTACTGTATTGTACAGTATAACATGTGAACCATACCGACTCATTCTAATCCACTTCCTCCTATGACTAGTACTAACCTAAGAAAAAAAGTGTTGTGACCCATATACAAAAGTTAAGGATTTTATTATTGAAATTATAATTAGTAACAGACCAAGGTGGTAAAGAAATTTATATAACTGATTTTCTAGATTGATCGAAAACAACTTTAGTTTAGAAGGCCAAGAAATATTCGAGGCAGAGGAATTGAGGACACAATCTTTTTCAAAATTGTTGCCCCACAAGGATGATATACTACCCATCAATTTTCTTGTCAAGATAGACATTTAATACTTGGCAAAACCCTATTGGAAAACATCCCTTTTTGGATAAGAAAATGGATTACATTTGTATGAAGAAAATCCACTGTTTTCTGATGCACGAACACTTTTAACTCGCAACCAACCTGCCCATTTCCTTGTGCACATTGTGAATTCAAGAAAGGCTAAAACTTCTACATAGAGTGACTTACCAGCAATGGCTTCCATGACAATGACAGCCTCATTCTTGGGTGGCTCTCCCATTTCCAAACAACCTCCCACTGCCACACGCCGCAGAGGGGTTGTCGTGGTTAAGGCCTCTAAGGAGGAAAAGGTGGTGATGGGCACCAAGGAAGAGGGCAACAGCACTAGAAGGGACTTGATGTTTGCAGTCGCAGCCGCAGCCGCGTTTTCAATTGCAAAAGTTGCCATGGCTGATGAGCCTAAACGAGGGAGTGCAGAAGCTAAAAAGAAGTATGCACCTATTTGTGTTACTATGCCTACTGCCCGCATTTGTCGCAATTGAGATTTGATATTGGCTTTTGATGCCAGTCTTATCCATTAATCTTGGAAGATTATTGTAAAAACCTTATTCTCATCTAATTTATCTTGTATCGTGTTGTCTATAAGACATATAGCTTGTGTTTGATCAACTATTTTCAACTGAAAAACATAGAATTTCAGATTTGTTACAAGTTTTAAGGTAGATCCCTCATTAAACGAATGATAAGAAAATAGTGCTTGATGTGCTTATAAACTTGTGAAGCAATCAATTCACGAAATGATATGTAAAACTTGGAAGTAATCGTTACAATCCGTGCCCATGTAAATGATAATTTTTGTTCCACTATCTTTTGTCGAGAACCGCCTAAAGTTCCAATCGGAAACGTGAAATGATTTTTCTTCATCTCAACTAAGAGGTTCATTACTTCAACTAATACCGATGTTCGTTGAATAGAAATCTTAATTTTTGAAAACGTTATAAAACCTACAAGTAACACTGATTTTTAATTTAAATTTAGCCTTCCACATCGCGTACAATTATTTCTCGTATTTCCTTACGGGATAGAGCCAAGAAATCCCAAAGTATTTTCCTCATCAAAATCTAAAATCCAAACAGAGCCTAAATATCTGACTAGGAAGCCAAATGTCAAGAATAGAGAGAAAAAAAAAAAGGACAATTGACAAACATTCTAAGCTGATCAAGTAATCTTTACATTTCAACAAATCATCCAAAAATTCTCTCAATTGCAGATGATAGGAATAGAGAACAAAGCCAAAAACATCTTGGATATTCTCAAATGGACTCAGTTTCAGCAAAAAAGGGACAAACATCGAGAAAATTGAAGATAAAAACCAAGTTCAAGAATAAGCAAAACACTCACTAGCTTTATACTGATATCAAATCCTCCGCTTGTTCCAGCAGTTACCGACCAGTAACAGCAAAGAAAACTCGTACTTGATTAGTACTAATGGTTCTTTGTTCACTTCCCATTTTGCTGGGAGGCAACATAGTTGCGGATTACTTCCATAGCTAATTGATGGGCACTCTTATCTTCGAGTCTTGCAAAAGCATCCATGGCTTCGTACGTCTCCTTGTCAACAAAGAGCTTCAAGTTATAATGTGATGCTGCCAGCGGTATTCCTTCCCATTTATCCACCATCTCATGAAGTTTCTCGGTACCCTGACAGAACAACCACGAGTTAGTAGCCGTGGCAGAAAACACAGAATTTCATCAACACTTTAAAGAAGAATCTCAATGACTAGATACTTTTAAGCATAAAATCAACCAATGTTTAAAATGTAAAATTTTGTCGATATATTCGTAATATGGCTTACCATGCGAATTGTGAAGTCGCCAAATGATTCTTTAGACAGGCGATTGCGTTTCCAGTAATAAAATAAAGGTTCCAGAACTTTCTCAAGATCATGAAGCTTAACCTTATCCTTGAATTGCTTTGCTAATGAAGTTTGGCTGGGGTTTCCACCGAGCCAAATCTATTTCAACAATACAAAAGTCGATAAAAAATCACAACCGCATATTCACACTTTCACGAACGAAATGTCCAACAAATAGGTACTTCAACTACCTGATAACTGTTTGGACCATCACCAACTAAGCCAAGTTCAGCCATGTACGGTCTAGCACAGCCATTAGGGCAACCAGTTATTCTTATTACTACGGATTCATTAAACTTCAGACCAACGTGACATAAAAATAGAAAGCCTACATCAGAGAGCCTCATAACATCTCCTTACTGGTGTAGTTCTATCACCTTTTCTATGCACGTCCATAAATCTTAGAAAACAGTATGCAGGAAACCATACCTTCTCAAACAATGCTCGAACTCGCTTAAGGATGTCAGGTATTCCACGCTCAGCTTCTGTAATTGCCAGAGGGCAAAGTGGGAAAGCTGGGCAAGCCATTGCCGTCAAGTTGAGAGGATCGACATATCTAGGTTGCTGGTCACGTAAATAATTGATTACCATGTGCAAACTTAGCCTTAAAATAATTTGAAGATTTTTTTTACAAAGATAACTAATTCAAACTTCAACTATTAATAGAAGTAAATGGTACTATAGTAGCCTGTGAGAAGATTCCTGGGAAGTCTTTTCAAAACAATGTCCATTAGCAGCCACATGAACATCCCGTGGAGCTGAACGTAAATGCAAAGACAACTGTTTGTAAAAGCAAAAAATCATCAACTCACTCCATATTTCTTTCACTTCTAGTCTTTGGTAACCGAGCATACACAGAAGAAGTATTTCTTGTAGGTTATTAATATCACATTATTTTGCTAACTTGGCATAAACTTCACCAACAAACTCGCCTCAGAATCTTTATGCCAACAAGGTTCCAAAATGTCTCTTTGACAAAGTTATCAAATTCACCACATATTTTAGCTATTGTACTCATCAATCTTATTATCAAATAACTCTTCCACTCATGATTTCACTTTTTCTTTATAAGATCTTCCCAGGGAAATTTTGATATAGATTTTAATTTATTTCTTCTATCAGTTTTTTTTAAAAAAAAAAATAAAAAAAAAATATATATTACAACTAGGGGATACCTGACATAATGTCAGTTGGGACTTGGGACAAACTACCTCCTCATGAAACATACTTATAAGCCACATAATTAAGCCATTCCTATATAGCCTAATATAATTCTTAAATTATGACACCTTACCAGCAGACCACCTTGAGCAAGAGCTGTAGTGATGGGGCGCTTCCATGCTTGGCGGATATCACACAAGATAATATTCTGATTTGGTGTAATTGTCACATTCAAATTATATTTCTGAATAATTTCCCTTAGTGTTGCTTTCATTGCTCCCTTAACTCGGCCATTATCAACATGGAGGCCACAGAATAAACCACCGTCTCCCTGCCAGAAGTCAGGAACAAAAAATTGCAAAGTCAAAGATCTGTGTAAAACATTGTGTTGAAACCAACAGATCAAAAAGTAAAAACCTATGAAAAGCCAAAAATTTACTGCATATCCAAAACAATAGAATTAAACAACACAAGGGTTCATCAACTTAAAAGTTAAGGCTGTAAACTCCTTAAAACGCAACACAGGTTCTATTTGTTCTTTAGATTTGTTCTGGTATTCGTTAAAATATATTGCAAGTTTTCTCTATGTTTTTGCATTAAATCCTGGATATTCAATCGAATTAACAAGTTTTTGACTGCATTAATCATCTTCCACACATTTCCTGCTGCATCAAATTCGATCTATCAAAATTTAACTGGACATCCGAAATCATAGAACTAACCTGGTCGTGCCATCCCAAGTAGCTCTTAAAGTCCCACTCAGGTAACTCCTGACAAGGTTCAAACTTCTTTCCATAGTATTGTTCAACAACAGTTCTGAACTTCTCAATCCCCCAGGAACTAATTAAGTATTTCATTCTGCTGTACTTGCGATCATCTCTTCTCCCGTTTTCTCTTTGTGTAACAACAATAGCCTTCACTGCATATAATATATCCTCTTTCGGGACATAGCCCAAAGGCTCTGCCAGACGAGGGAAGGTGCTTTCCAACCTATGTGTCCTTCCCATACCGCCACCAACCTGCAGTAGTTAAAAAGATAACAATACATCATTGATTCAAGAAACAATAGAAGAAAATGAAATAGTTGATAGAAAAGTAGGCAGCCACATTACATATATGTTAAAACCTAGAGGCTCCCCATCAGCATTAGACACAACCACCACTCCAATATCATTCGTGAAAATATCCACTGAGTTGTCTGTGGGTACAGTAACTGCAATTTTGAACTTTCTTGGCAAGAACTGAGTTCCATATATGGGCTCAGGTGAATCAGGAAAATTTGTACCATTAGAATTATCATTACGGGCCTTCACTACTTCAGGAGATTCTGCAGACATAATTTTTTCTCCATCTACCCACATATCATAGTAGAAACCAGACTGAGGAGTTAACAGTGCAGCAATGTCTTCAGCGGTTTTCTGGGCAAACAAATAATCTTTTCGTGCAAACGGGGCAGCTGGAGCAAGAACATTTCTGTTGAGATCACCACATGCACCAAGAGTTGAGCCCATACTTTTGATGATAGAACTCATCACTGTCTTAAGGTCTTTCTTCAAAACACCATGGAGTTGGAATGTTTGCCTTGTTGTCAAACGAAGAGTTCCAATCCCGAACTGATCAGCTAAATCATCCATAACCAAATAGAGTTTATTTGAAACCTTTCCACATGGATTCTTCGTGCGCAGCATAAATGAGTAAGACTTCACACCACGCTCATCTCGGTTGTACTGTTGATAGCTTCCATGGAACTTTATTAATTGTGTAGCAGCTTCATTAATATTAGAAGCCTCTGTTAATAATTCCTCATTAAGAGGATATCTTATATAGTTACTATGCTCTTTGAAGATTTCAACCTTACTGCGTTTAGGCTCCACAGGAGTATCAGGCTTCACTGGCTGCAAATAAATCATGCAAATTATTAGAAATAGAATGTGTCTATTGCATATAAATATATAATCATACTGAATTGACATGCAGACATGATTATCCCACAAGATGAAAAAGAAAAGAAAGCCCGAGCATACTTCTGACTTTTCTTTAGCAAGTTGAACAAAGAAAACATTGCAATATACTTTACACCCTGTCCCTGATACATCTGATCCAACAAAAGCAAGCTTGCAGTAAAATTATACTGTTTCCCCGATACACTTGATCCAACAAAAGCTACTCTAATTAACAAGATTGGATTTAGCTGTTTTTATGTGAAATCTATTATAGGAGAGCGTAAAATATCGATGGCCCCCGATAGAACACGGCTTTTCAAAGATCTATCATCAAATTTAAATTGAAATAAAGCAGTAATCGGTGAATGTTAGCTGCACTCTGTGGGACGGTCCAGATTATGCACACCTGAATCCATTAACAGCCAGGATAGCTGAATTCCCGCAACCACAGTGCAGGCAGCATTTCTCCATGGAATTACTTCATTTTTGGAGCAAATGCAGCAACAAAAGATGGTTGTACCTTATGGTTTTTCCAGAAAATTCTCAAACTTTCCTAATTTAAAAACAGAGGAAGCAAAAGAAAAGAACCTTTTGCATGTAACCAAAAGAGGCAACTTTATTCTTGCTCCTTATTTTCCTATTTTCAAGATACCAATCTATTATTCCAAATTGCAAAACAAAAACAAAAATTCAGGAAAACCCAAAAAGAATTTGAAAAAAATATAATAAAATTTAGAAAAAAAAAATGGTAGTATTTAAACAGAAATGTTATGTACCGTAGAAACGGCTCTGATAATTGAGGTGGATCCCGCAGTGGAAGCCGAGAAAGAATGAAAAACATGCAGGCGTTTACCGAGCAAAAGCGAATTGGAAGCACTTTTCAAGCCATTGAAACTCGTTGGAACTCGAAGCAGCTTCGGTTCTTTGGGAATTGCAGTGTTGGTACCTCCAAACGGCATCGTCATTTCTCCCAAGCTAGTTTTTGGAATCGAAAGATTTTTTCTGTTGTTAGAGAGAGAAAGTGAGTGGAGTATATAGAAGTGAAGAGGGGAGGGAGGAAGAGGAAGAAGAAAAGTGGTGATTGTATACTGGGTTGGGGTAGGATTCTTTTGGTTAGATGGCTGTCACGTGCCTGACACGAGATTATATTTTATATTTTATTCAAAGACAATACAAATATGGTTGACATAGTGATGGCAACGAGCCGGGTTCGAATTAGGGGCGGGGCCTTGTCCCGTTTGTATTTTTTTTTTTTTAAAACCAAAAATTTTTCAATTAAATACAAATTCAAAATTTTATAATCCAAAGCAAATAATATTTAAAATAACTATATCAATATCCAAACAAAGCAATGAAAACAAACAATGTCCAAAATTAAACAAACAATATATTCAAATTTATTATTATTATTTTTATTTAACTTCGCAGGGCGGGTTCGGGGCGGGACACCCAATTTTTTTTCCATCTCTAATGTAGGGGAACTTGGCCGAGTTAGAGCCGGGTCCAATCTCCCAGCTCATTTCATTTTGTTGGTAAAAAAAAAAAAATTGTAATGTAANTAAACAAACAATATATTCAAATTTATTATTATTATTTTTATTTAACTTCGCAGGGCGGGTTCGGGGCGGGACACCCAATTTTTTTTCCATCTCTAATGTAGGGGAACTTGGCCGAGTTAGAGCCGGGTCCAATCTCCCAGCTCATTTCATTTTGTTGGTAAAAAAAAAAAAATTGTAATGTAAAAAAAAAAAATTTGTGTATGCAAATTTTTCTTTTTCTACATATTAGCTCAATTTGAAAATTTTATTAGTCCAATCCTGAATCCATCCTTGATCCAAACTATGCATGCTATATACAATGCTGTGTGGTTGAAAGCTCATGAAGAGTGCTTTCTAACAATACTAATTACATGGCACAGAAATTGATGAACAAAAAGTGTAGTTAAACTTTATTAGATTTTAGTACATGTGTTGTTGCATACAAGCTTTTATGTATACAGTAAAATAATTTATGATTTGTGTATTCTAAATATTAGAGCTGAAAAAGATCAACTAAAAAATTATTTTATTATTTATAGTATTGTGTATTACCTAAATATGAATTCTTGGATATTTGGATTTTTATTATAAATATTTGAGAATGTTGTAAACGGCCATTAAAGGGAGGACCTTTGAAATTGAACCTATAACATATATATTTTAAGGCTGTATGTCGAGATGAGTTACTATTTGTCCTTGTGATTTCTTTGATAGCTTGAAAGTAAAGCAAACCTCAAAGGATATTAAACTTAGTACACACGCTTGAAAATTGTAAAATCTCATGCTTATGAGTTAAGATTTAGGAAAAGTGAGAATATCGAGAGGAATGTCTAATATTTTATCTCGTCGGGATCATGGAATTATCGCTCGAGAAGTAAGCTAGTTCTTATTGGGTCATAAAGATAATCGTTCTTCTTAGATAGGACGGCCTCTTGTGACCCGTTCTCATTATATTAATAGGTAGTATAGTATGATCACTCGATCCATACGCTGATCAAATTGAAAATAATATAATATCATCAATTATAAGTGCCTTCTATAGCTCTTTTTTTCTTTCGATTACAAAATTTCAGATTGGTGAGTTCAAAACTAAGTAACACACAAAAGAACAACTTTTAATAAGCATTGCCCTTCTAACTTTGTTTAGAAAAGAAGTTTCCAATGAACCATTTGTTTCCAAATAATATAACTACTACGTTTAACAAAACAAAAATATTCTTAGTTCGTTCATTTAAGAAAAACGATAGATAGTGGTCTTTTATTGACTAACTTATAACTGATTCTGTTAAGAATATCACGTTTTATTCATTGGCACACGTGAATTTTATCAACGGCATGTAGTCAGCCTGGATGGGAAGAAGGTTAGGCTTTTTTGGAGGAACTTTTTCGCCCTTGTTCACTCGCATATTGCCTTACACTTCGCTATCAGTTGGTCAGTTTCGTGAATTATATTTCGAGATTCAAAAACATTCCCCAAAAACTGATTTTATTATTTATATTAAATTTAGAGCATTAATTTTACAGCATTATGGGCTGTGAACTTATGGATGTCTTTTGCCTAAACATACTTATCCCTATTTTTTCAGACGTGGAAAATCAAGGGGTATTTACAAAAATACCCTTAAAATTAGTGATGTTTTAAAAAATCATATGAAAGGTTTTTA
>CAIGRR010434629.1:3580-13736 GCA_903798365.1 Fraxinus sp. 1973-6204 | reverse complement strand
TTTCACCTCCACAATCATTATGGCAACTAATGGTCCTTGATTATATAACGTGAGCAAAATATATATATTAGATTTCAATAAATAGTTTTCTTTTATTTTCAAAATATAATTTAATTAAAATTAAAATCTAACAATAACCCACCGGTTGAACCACCGACCCAACGGTTGAGCCGTTGACCCGTTGACCTGATGATTTTTCCGGGTCAATCACTGGGTCGGGTGTAATAACTATGTTTAAGATAACATCAAGAGATGTGTTCGGAAGAGGAGGATCTTTCTTTTAACCCTATAACGTGGGACAATATATAGAAACAGAGAATGTGAGAAAGAAGAACAGAACAATACAAGGGAGGAACATAGAAAGAGATAATTTGGAGAAGGAAATCAATATCAATGCAATAGTCTGCATCTACAGTGAAAACATGACTCCTACTTGTTCTTGAAAAAGTCTAATAATAGAAGAAAATAATCCATATAGAAACTTTCTAATATAAACTGATAAGAATGGAAAGGCAATAAATCAAAACAAGAAGTCTTCAACTTCAGAACGTGGTCCAATTTGTCATCACCCTTATAAAAATCATGGAAAAAATTATTACATACTTATCCTAACAAACATGCTGTGAGTTCTCGATTCCATTCACTCCTTTTCATGATATTATGGAGTATAGTATTGGATACAATTAATTTCACTTTTAATCTAAAGACTACATGTTGTGCCACCAAAATGTTCTTTCGAAAAGGACTGGAGCATTAGTAAGAGTGAAGAATGCACAGTGAGTACGTAAATTAATTTTCAGCAGGTCAAATTGGTATTGAAATGTGAACTGATGCTTGATTGGCGTACCTTTAAAGTAGAAGTGGTTCACAATTCTATGTCATTTCACTTACTCCAAAGCATTAATTAATTAATCGAAAAAATAAAAACTCGAATAGGAATTACCTTGACGGTCCATCTTTTTCAAGGAAACACGAGCAAGAAGCACATAACTTCATAAATTCTTAGGAACTATAACATATGGAAGTTGATACTACGTCAACATATTCCTCAGCAAGAGAAATCTTAAAATGTATATCTTAAATCCGAAAATGTAATTCAAAAGGTTTTAAAAGCAAAGTTGAAACTCCTGCATATTTCAATTCCTCAGATTCTTTGAGAATCCAGTGCTATGAGACTAGAGGGACCCTAAGAAGAGACATTCTCTTCATAAATCCTAAGCAAAACAGATCTTTCTGTCGCTGTCAGAGTGTGTGTGTGTGTGTGTGTGTGGACATAAACACAATAAGATGCTTTAGATAAATAGATTGGGTAAATAAATTAAGAAAATTTACCTTCCATCAAACATAGCATCAAAAAGAAAAGAAACCAAGTGATGGTCAGGGTTCATCTCATCAACTTCAAGCCTCAAAGTATCCTTGTGCACATTCACATCACTTCTGACCTTTTTAGCATGTTGGTCCTCAACGTACGGTGGTGGTGACGGTGGCTCCACCACTTGAGATGACGCTGGAAACCCATTATGAAAAGTACCAAAACTGGGCTGCCCACCAACAAAATTACTTGTGTAGGATTGGTAATGTGGGCAGTATAGAGGTGGTGGTGGTGGTGCAGGGAACGCATGTGGAGGCAGTGGAGGGTGCGCATGATAAGGAGCGTAGTATTCAAGAGGAGGGTGGTGGTGGTAGTATGTGGCGGGGGTGGTGTTTCTCCTTCTATTGGTGCCAAATGATATGCCCATGTTCAGTGTTGTTCGATTCTTTGGTAAAGTCGTATATTTCAGTTTGTGTTGTTGAAGGCAGGCAATGGATCTGAGAAAAAGAGAAAAAAATAATAATAATTCTAATACAAAAGAATTTGACAAAGAAGTTGAAAAAATGACACATGATGACCCCTGGAGGGGACCCTACGGCGAGCCCAGTTTGTGTTTTGAGTGTTTTTGAAGGCAGGCAATGGATCTGAGAAAAAGGGGAAAAAAAAAAAAACAAAAATTCCACTTGTACAAAAGAATTTGACAAGGAGGTTTGACAAAATGTCACGCAGCCCCCTATTTTGGGGGCGCTTGGGCGGCCCATTTTGTCAACAATTTTGCCAAACTCTTTTGTACAAGACCCTTGCTTCTTGGACATGGTTGAGCGCCAAGTGGCGTACCTATTTTTGGATTGGTTCTCAACCCCGTCCAAGAGCATTAATCCTTTGTACAAATAGCATTTCTCCCCAAAAAAAAAAAAAAAAAAAAAAAACAATAATTAACGTGTTGCAAAAAGTGTACCAATGCTCGCCTGAGGGATTTTTGGTTCTTTTATATTTCTCTTTTATGTGAAAATCAACTATGTACAAAGTAGGAACACAGTTGAAATTTTGGGAGGTACATGATGACTAGAAGCATCAATCACGGTGGTTCAAAAAAATCGCAAGCAATTGAGTTGGTACTCGACAGTGGGTCACAACCCTTTTTGTCATTGTAATATGTGTTTTCTTTCAAACCAAAATTATCTTTATTTGATTACTTCAGCCAAAACAAAACAATCAATTAAAGGTGAGCGTTACTCCATCCATTCAAAAATTGAAGATCCACCGGGACGACTTGCGATTATAAGAGTCTAGCCCTGTTTTGTTGTCATGAGGCAAAATACGACTCTGATGGTGTGTTTGAGCCACATTATTTTGAAAAAAATGTATTTTAGAATAGTAGATGATGGAGAATATGTGGTTAAAAAGGAAGAAAAGTTATTGATGTGATGAAAAATATTATTTTATTGAAAAATGTGTGGTTAAAAATGAATAGAAAAATAAAAATAAAAATTTTAATATGTACCGAACATGGACACAAGTATTCTAGCACACAAACAATAGTCATACCAAAGCATCAAAACATGGTCCGACTCTTAGGATCGTAGGTGCAAATGAGTATTGGGCGCAAGGGCATGTGTTATGCCATTCGCCTCACGAGTCATGATCAACAAAACAAACGTCTCAAAAGGGGAAAAATCAATTAGAAGCAAAATAATATTATGTCAGAGGACTCCTTCCTAGACATTAATGGTCGGCATCTTAGCCCCCAACCACGACATTGCAAAATTTTGATCCAATCTTTGTTGAATTGTAGTCCTAGCTTGGCAAACTTCAATCTCTCCCAAATTGCACAGCATTCAATAGCAAAGACTGAACCCTAAAATACTTCTTTAATTATTGATATTTTTTATTTAATTAAACATAAGTTCTAAAAATGAGGTTTTTAAATGAGAATGTTAGCAGTTAGGACTCAAATGTTATAAAAGTAAAATGTTGGGACTAAGTTGACAAAATATTTATATTGGGAACCTACTTGCTACATTTTTCAATAGGTTTTGTATTTCCTTACAAGTCACCCGTGATTAACATTGATGACCCCCAAAAAATGATGTCAACAGATGCTGGGCTCACTCCTGCCACGTCAAGCAGTGATGTGGCGCGTTTCTACCGGAATGTGGATGGTAGTCAAATCTGAATGGACGCGAGAGGCTCTTTCCAGCAAGAGACGGTGAAGTTCGGACACCAGCGGTTTTGTGACGACAGCAATCGCGCTATCAACGAATCATGGACGGATTTTTCTGAGATAACTCATTCATTTGTAATGGAATATATGAAAGGATAGATATGATGTAAGATAACTGTGATTTTACGTTAAAATCTCAACGTCTAATCGCTATTTGGGTTCGTAATGCATGTAAATAACAAAGTGTAAAAATCTCCTTCAATCCTT
Organism: Fraxinus sp. 1973-6204; assembly: GCA_903798365.1. Classification (NCBI taxonomy): domain Eukaryota; kingdom Viridiplantae; phylum Streptophyta; class Magnoliopsida; order Lamiales; family Oleaceae; genus Fraxinus; species Fraxinus sp. 1973-6204. Next base: position 9,993 of record CAIGRR010434629.1, on the reverse strand, counting down.
GTGCGTTTTCTGGGAATGAAGGTAGAGTTTTCTTTTCTATCTCCTCCCTTTAACATACAAAGAGATGCTATTTATATTATTTTAGCCGACGTGGTGATCGTTGGATCAAATCCACGTGGCGATATCTCCTATAACGAAACTTCACATTACTGTCCACTCGTTGCAATTAATGTTTGACAAAGGGTCAACCACTCTATACAATAGACTGACATACTGACAAAACTTTATTACAGATGTCACATCAGTTACTTCTAAAATATCTTCAAACTTATCATAAGAGACAACGTCGATTTTATGAACTTCGAAAGAGTTAAGAGCTTCGAAGAGATCTTTGGAGGAGGCTTTCCAAGTGGAGAGCCCCAGCTCCTTTCTTTGGTTCCTTAGGCGGTGGTTCAACCCAAGATTGCAGTGCTTCGGTGTTTGCATGGACCTCGTCTTGAAGTAGTGCTTAGGCCTACAATGCAAGGACCTCGGTTTTATTTGATTTCTCTACATTTTGACCTCGCATGCCTTTATTTGGCTCTTTTGTTGACTTTCCACGTGGTCCTCGGTTCACCAAGTGGCACCCTTCCCTTGGGTTTTCGGAAATGAGGCGTAACAAACATGGGTCCGTTATACAGCCATCCACTAGGCTGTATATAGTGGAAACAATAAATGATTGTAAGTTTTCTTTACAAGTGACCTGTTGCACAGGTTACACAGCTAGTCACCAACAATATACACTAGAACCAAACCGAGAAGCTATAAGAATTTTATAAATGGAACCATTTGTTCTAAATCGATGATGAGATAATTTGTGTTAGATATAGACTCAAGTTTCGTAAATGACTAGAACAAACAAGTTATAAAGTCAATTCATTTCAAGTTTATAGAACTTAGAACCAGTTGATGATAGAAAATGACATGATCAACCTATAAGAATTTAAGCAAAATGATTGTTGTATTGTTGGAAATTTGGATAGAATATGAAAGTAGAATGATTGAAATTCGTATCTTGGTGTTACAAGAAGAACATTCATTTCGACCTTTCTTGTAAGAATTTAAGCGAAATGTTTGAGTTGTATTGTTGGAAATGTGAATAGAATAAGAAAATAGAATTGTTGAAACTCGTATATTGTTCTTACAAGGAGAACATTCATTTTGACCATTTTTGTTGTACCATAATGCCTTTATATAGGTCACTCGACTCAAACTTTATGCCCTAGTCATGTCAAGCTACAGTGTTCGACCTTGATTTGTGTGCCACCACTTGCCTTGAAGGGATCTATTGTCTAGAGAGTTCGATTGCGGCAGAGCTGCCATGATACCTAGGCATGGACATGTCCCTTAGGCCATCACGACTCTCCTCTGATTGGCTAACTACGCGACACTTCTATCGAGAATCGCTTTGTGATGAAATTTTTAGATGACTTCTCCCATAGGCCGAACTGTATTTATAGATTTTGGGACGACCTCAGTGCCCACCTACTTGGTAAATTCAATAAAATGTTTTTTCGACCAAGCCAAAATGGTCATTCGAGTGATCCGGCATGGGTTTTGAGATAAACACCAACATAACCAAATACAACCATCTAGATCTCGATTCTTGTACCTAGAACCGTTTATAAACTTAAACAGAACCCAGTTCATTTCAATTCCAGTTTGAACACTTTTTCCACCCCAATATTCAATGGAAACACAGAGACAATGTGAATATTTTGATTACCAAACCCACTACCGCATCCCCTTTTACACCTGTTTAATTCCATACAAATGCAGAGACTCGTAAAATTTCTTTCTAGACAGGCAAAAGTTGAAAAGCACACACCAAACCATCATAAAAAGGCATTTAGTAGGTGATGCAGGAAAAATGCACTACTCTTTTGAAATTTAGTACATGAATAAATGCGGAAATGACTTTACGACAAGAACCGAAAAAAATTAAAAATTCATAAATTAGAAATTCTTCACATAGGTGATATAGCCTGATAGGTTGCTGTAATGTCCAATCCACAAGCTGGCAGAAAGCCAAAAGAATTGTAAAGAGCGATTAATACAAGACTCTTAACAAAAATACATGTGTATGATATACATTCAGACCCCACCCTCTATAGCTGTCCCTCAAAATATCATCTCTTGTTTTGGCTGAGTGCATCAACCTTTTGTTCAAGTCAAAATCTAATCATGTAAGCTGAAATTTACTGGCCGAGACCAAAAGTATACCACCACGAAATTTCTCACTGCACCAAACAAATGTCGTTACATACCAACTATGCATATTAGCATCAGGTTGCTCGATCACATTATCTAACACATAGCGCGTTGAGAAGAACGTGACCAAGCATAAGGTCGACAAAATATTGGTGCCCAATCTGGCCGTCCCTCCACTTCAATTTTGCAGGAGCACGACCGTAGTGCACCCCATCATTGCACCGGTTATCATAGTGCCATGGATAGGTAATATCGAAATCATCAATCACTCGATCAAGGATCCCGTATTGCCTTAACTTATCCAATACTACCCCATTGAAGGCCTCCATCTTATGAGGATTAAATGCAAGCCTTCTAGCATATCCACCTGTGGTCACTGTAGTCCTGTATATGATTTCTGGTGGCTTGCGCCCTCTTTTCCTCACCCCATTGAGTATCTCGGCCCAAAATGACGCTGCATAGTCGGCCCCGTTTATAAATCTCCGAACATTAGGCCAGAACACTCCATCGTGTAATCCGGAATTCATTATCACAGTGTCGGGAACGTTGTTTCCTGAAAAGTATCCCTTCAACAACTCTCTGTACTCCGCATTAATTAACGAATTCAAGCCCTGATAATTGCCTGTAGCATTTGGATTACCATTGAAAATACTTGTGAAACGGACCACTTGGGAGGGATTTTTTGGATTGGTGATGTTCATATCAAATCTTCTTGGGACAGCCTCAATATCATGGACGTCCAAAATGAAGCGCAGGATGTTACGGATAGTGTCACAATGATTCGAATCACCCCACCAGAAAATCCAGCGATCTCTCAAACAATTCCAAGCTTCTTCACTTGAAAACATCTTGAATGAACAATGGGTTGAATATATCCACCCATTACTTTCCAGTACACCCAAAGGACCATTGCACCATGGATGCTGGCACGAAAAATTGGGATCCTGGCATCTATAGCGCCCATCTTTGCTAATCAGACAGCTATCATTCCTCGCGTGACGAGTCCATCGGCCAGACCAAATATCCCTATTGTAATCAGACTTCTTGCATTGCACTATTTCCGGTAATTTGGCAGAGGATTTCTGGAATTTGATTGGAATCACACGGAGAACCCTGTCAAACGCAAATCTCTCAGGGGAGAATTTCAATCCTTCATAATGTCGGAACAAAAGGATTATAGTAAGATTGAAATCTCCTGAAAAATCAGGGTGGACTTGGAGGGAGAACTCATAAGTGCCATTTCCAAAATCCTTAATGGGAGGCCTAGCTTTCCATGATTCACCCGAGAGATCTGTTTCAAAATAATCACCACCCAAACAATGTGGCTTCCCCGAATCATCTAATGCCTGGAAAACAAACTCATGGATATCACCAGCTGACAATTCAATATTGTCATGACCATCCAAACCTGGAATAGTAACATCCACTGTTTTTGAATCCCTGCAGGGCTCACCCCCCGGGGCCAACCAATTACCAAGAAGCTTTGACGAATAGTTCGCCTCTAGCTCCGATGCAATCCAATCCAGAATTCTTGGTTCAGAAGGGCTATGCAAACCCTCGTCCACCTCCAAGGTCGGATTTTGTTGGTTTTCATCAGAATTGACAGGAGCAATTTTAGGACCAAAATTTTCATGGGTTTGTGCCAAACTTTGGTTATTTCGGTTTTCCTGGTATGGATTTTCTAATTGGGGTTCCACGGAAAGATTATTAAAGCTTAAATCTTCATGAGTTTGTAACAAATTTTCAGAACTATTGAATTTCAATACAACAAAACTTTTCTGAAAAGTATTCACATTCAACCCATCAATGCCCCATACAATCAAGACTCCAAGAAATACTACCATCATCAGGACCTTGAACCACCAGTGAACCATGGGGTTTGACCTCAAAACCCATGAGAATTTGGAAGCTTTCTCAGGCATTTGATAAGACATACATAACCCACACAAAACAACCTGACAAGATTCAAAAAATAAATAATAATTCTAAGAACAGCATCAAATATTCTCATAAAATACAACTGACAAACCCATTATCTTGGAAAATTAAAACAATAAGATTGTACGAAACTTACTGTTTAACTTAGATATCTTTCATAGAACAGGCAAATGAAAAGTTAACAAAGCTTTTCAGTGCAGCTGAATCTCTCTTTAAACCAAAATATATGGTGTTACAGAGAAAGAGAGTGGGTTAGGATAGAAGTTTTTCTATATCGAAAGAGGAAGAAGAACTAACTGTTATTATCCAAAAATGCCCTTGACAAAGCTATGAAATTGCCAGGAGGGTCCAACGCAGAAGGAATTCTTTGACGACACCGACAAATATTCAAATAATAGAAAACTTAGGGGTTTGGGATTTTGATATAGTGATGTGGGCATTTTTGTCCGATCTGCATGGCTGTTCAAGGACATTGTGCCACATGACAACTTTTTTGTTAATTTTGATCATTCAATTGAATTATTGTTCCGTTCCCAGCAATGCAAATAAAATGAGAAAATTGCATTATTCGATTTTTCAATTTTTAAAAATGAGAAAATTAATCTAGAACATTTCTTTAAAGCACTATCAAAACACGCACGTTAAACTTTTTAAACATTTGCTTAATATCAATTAATGGACTTGATTGCATAACAATAATGGAAGATTATGAACCAACTTCTCCAAAATTTGGGTTTCGTTTAGCTCCACAGCCTTCAAATAACGAGGCAGGTTGGGGTCGGGACAACCTCCCCCATCCCATTACCCGTTTAAAAAAATGGGATTCAAACATGTCCTAAATCAAGTGAGTGTCACATGAAATTTTACCGTCACATTACCGTTGGAGACACTGTAACTATGCCATGTCAAAAGGTTTGATTGAATATTACCTTTCATATCTTAGAATTGTCCATGAAATGGGTGAATTAACTTGAAAGTTGAGATTTGATGAATCTATAAAAAGCAACATGGTATTTAGATTTGACAATATTGTGCACATCTACAAAAATGAGGGCCACATGAGGTGAGGGGGTCAATAGACAAAGAAAAAGAGAGAAAAATTCGAAAAAAAAAAAAAAATTGTTCGGTTCATTGTCCTCACTAATTGGTTCTAAGTGGAAAACATGAATGTCACATTAAGGTTCCGTTTGATTTCTATTATTTCAAAACATAGTTTTCAGTAAACTCATTTTTAACTATACATTTTCAAAATAAAATACTTTACATGTAAAATTCAGACTTTTTTTAAAAAAAATTTAATCACATTTTTTTTAACAATTCACTCCTACAAAACTTGTTTTTAAATGGTAAATAGTATGGTCTCATTTCTTGAGCCTATGTTTGACACCCATTTTTTTTCCATTCTCATTTTTCATTCTTCTTCTCATTTTTCATTTCAACCTCATATTTTATCAATAAAATAATATTAAACATAAATCCAAAAATTCTCCTTACTTTTTAACCACACATTCTTCCATCAATCACTATTCAAAAACGGGTTAATTTCATAAATGGTCACTAAAGTTACCTGAGAATTTCAAAACGGTCACTGAAGTTTCAAAGTTTCAGAAACGGTCACTGAAGTTTGAAATTTCTTTCACAAACGGTCACTGAATTTTCAGATTTTTTTTGGCAATTTTCCGGCAACTTCCGACCACCAAAATTGTCGTCCTCACTAATTGGTTCTAAGTGGAAAAACACGAATGTCACATTAAGGTTCCGTTTGCTTTCTATTATTTCAAAACGTAGTTTTCAGTAAACTTTTTAACTACACATTCTCAAAATAAAATACTTTACATGTAAAATTCAGACTTTTTTTTTTCAACTTTTTAATCACATTTTTTTAACAATTCACTCCTACAATTACAAAACTCGTTTTTAAATGGTAAATAGTATGGTCTCATTTCTTTAGATTCAAAATGCTACACGTCATGTGCATTAACTTTGTTAAAATATAATATTTATCTTAAAAGCAGCGCTAAAGCACAACCAGTAATGCCTCGAATTTTCAGCCGACACAGCTTGTGACAGGTCTCCACTTACTCTATAATTTGATGGGAAAACCTCCTCTACCAGGCCTGGTAGAGGCCTGGTAGAGGCCTTTGCCTCACATGAGGTGGGTCCTCGGGACCCACCTCATAAACCACCCCCCCCAAAATGTAAAAAACCCACCCCTCCCTCCCTCCCTCCCTCCCTCACAACTGCTCTACCAGACCTTTACCAGGTCTGGTAGAGCAGCACTGCTC
>CAIGRR010434614.1:0-10665 GCA_903798365.1 Fraxinus sp. 1973-6204 | reverse complement strand
CCACAGCAACCTCTTCTTGCAGTTCCACTCCTTGATCTTCGTCTTCTATAGTTAGTTTCGAGTACAGTTCATCCAGATCCATTTTACGTAGCCAAGAGAATGAAAGGGATAAGGGATTTAGTAGGTGACTGTAAACTTGTCAAAAGACAAGAGGGAAAAGCTCTTCATGAGGAAGAGAGAAAAAAAATAGTGAATTTTTTAAGAATGGTTGTATTTTGATTATTGAATTCATTTTATTTTAGGTTTTCTGTTTTGAGTGTCCATTTTGAGATTATTGAAAATGTGTTCTTTTTGATATTTTGAAAAATTATTTTGAAAACACCCAAAACGTGTTTTGAAAATTTTGATTTGATTATAACTGAAAACACTCAAAACAACGAATTTGTCGTTTTTGGTTTTCTTTGTAAATTTTTAACTTGTTTTCAAAGAATGCGTTTTCACTGTTTTGGGAAATCGAAAACAGAAAACAGCTTGAAAATGGTAAATAAAACATGCCATGAGGTTTCAAATTCTCAACCAACTTACCCAATAACCGATAGTTGAAACCGTTCATCTAGCCTCCGTTTTGTCCAGATTTTAATTTAACAAAATCAACAATTAATTTTAAACACACGTTTCATGAGATCTATAACTTTTCAATCACATATTTCATCAAGATTTATTAAAAATTTTATTTTAATTTCCACCAAATAAGAGCTTAATTGTTAAAAAGTCAAATTATTATTGAAGCGCCGGATATTAACCTAACCAGAAAATTTGCTTAACTTAGGATAAATACAAATTACAAATTTATAATGATTCATCGAATACTCGAAAATGGAGTTTTTGGGGATAAGAGGAGAAAGTAGTGTCGAGCCGAGCCGAGCCGAGGAGCATGAACTTTAGACCTTACTGAAAATATTATATTGGACTGAAGAAACAATATTTTTGGGATCATTTTGAGCCAAAAGAACCCCTCAAAATCAATTAGGAGGATCAGACTCAAATATTCAGTCCAAAAGTGCTCTGCCAAGTAAATGAGGAAAATCGGCCAGATAATAAGTTGAAACAAGAAAATTTAAAACAAGTTCTACAAAGGACACAATTTGGAGACAAAATCTAGGAAAGTGAGACTCCTTTCTTTATGACAAGAATAACTCACAGATTCCGTTTGCAGCACTTGTATGGTTGTTTTTTGCTAATAACTAATGTCAATATTACGAGTACCCTGTAAAAAGTTGGGCAGAATTTCCCAGTACACAAAGCATTGCTCTTATTTTCTTGTTTTTATGCTGCTGCATTTTCACTACAGTCGGCTGCTACATGTTTATATTAAGCCTCTGTTTTCGTGCATTAATTGGGATTAAGAATCGGTTAAAAAGTAGGAAAAAAAAATTGAGTTTACATGCAAAAAAATAAAAGACAAACGAGGGCTAAATTGATTATTGGGAATTTCCCTCCAAATTCAGTTTCCGTTTGATGGCCAATATGTTGAAAAAATGGAGATTTGAATAGTGATTTTTTGGAGAGCGTGTGGTTGAAAATGAGTATAAAAATTAATTAGTTTTGAAATAATGGTAGTAAACATGTTTTTTATAAATAAAAAAAAATGTGGGGCCCAGTTGTGTACTCTTTGGATGTATTACGTCTGCAGTACATGTACACAAATTCCCTTTTATGGGCTGTCTATGTATTTATACACGACGCTTATCATCATAATTTTTTGTCAATGTGGACAGAGGAAATGCTTTCATTGGTAACTATATTTTGATTCATTAAAACAACAGAAAAAAAAAATTGTTACTGTTTCATGTATAATTTACTTTTCTTTTCATTGTCTTGAAGCTTTCTCTCCTTCCCTGGTTAAGTTCTTGCAGTGATCTGGAAAGAAAATATGGAAGAGAAGTGTGAAATTGCGAAAGATATAACTGAAGTAATATACCATCTGTAAACCACATTCTTATTTTCCTTCAGAATTAAGCCAGTTCTTGCATGTATGTTCATTTATTTTATGTCCTTTTCATTTCAGCTAATAGGTAACACCCCGATGGTTTATCTGAACAACGTTGTAGACGGTTGCATGGCTCGTATTGCCGCAAAACTGGAGATGATGGAGCCTTGCTCAAGTGTTAAAGACAGGTTTACCTCATCAGTTCTAGTTTTGCTCTCTTTGGAACTCATTTTATCTTTCTTGTGGACGATTACAGTTATGACGTTGTCAAGAAACTGATGCATGCTGCAAATATTCACATACAGGATTGCTTATAGTATGATCAAAGATGCAGAAGAGAAGGGTCAAATTTCCCCTGGGAAGGTTGGTTTATGACTTCATCTTGAACAAGTCCCCTACAATATTAGATACATCCCATAAATTTTCAGAGAAAGTAGGATGTTCTGTATCTTAAAATGATCTTTTTTAAGCCAGCTTGTTTTAATCAAAGTAATCTAAACTGATATTTTCTTTTTTTTGAATAAACTGGAATATGATGATTGAAAACTGTCCTTGTTGAAGTCACCAGTGGTAATACAGGCATTGGTCGTCTTGCGTCCATTGCTGCAGCTAGGGGCTATAAACTCGTTATAGTTATGCCACATACATATAGTCTCGAAAGAAGGATTGTTCTCCGAGCATTTGGAGCTGATTTGCACATCACTGATACAGCCAAGGGCATAGATGGTGTTATTCAGAAGGCTCTAGAGATAGTTGAAAAGACACCGAATAGTTTTTTTCTCAAACAATATGACAATCCTGCCAATCCACAGGTACCTTTATATAAATAAATTGTAGATTGTTTCAGTGCTATTCTGTTCATCAAATTGAGCTCGATATGTAGATTCACTATCAAACTACTGGACCAGAAATATGGGAGAGCTCTGAAGGTAAAGTCGATGCATTTGTTGCTGGAATTGGGACGGGAGGAACAGTCACTGGTGTAGGGAAGTTCCTCAAGGAGAAGAATCCTAAGATTAAGGTCTGGGCAATTTTTGTGTAGAAACAGAGATATGCTCCTCTTATTTTTCATTTTACATTTCCATTCTTGATTTCTTAGTTTTATTTGATCCATTCTGTATACTCTTTCTTTATCTGTTTCTTTGATTCTCCCCTTTTCTACTGCACCGCTAACAGGTATATGGTATAGAACCTGCCGAAAGTGCAATTTTAAGTGGAGGAAAACCAGGTGATTCAAATATTTCAGCACGATTCAATTTTATGTGATTTATTGGCATTTTCCTTTGTAATATAGTCTCAAAAACGTGATCAAAATTCAAATATGTGGAAGCTATTTTGATATCTATTTTTTGAGACGAGGATGTAGATATTAACTGATGACTAATTTACATGGACTGATGTTAAAAGGACCACATAATATCCAAGGCATCGGTGCTGGTTTCATTCCTCCTGTTCTGGATGTCAACATTCTTGATGAAATCATTCAAGTAAGCGTAAATCTTGAAATAGTATTCAAGGCATCGTTGCTGGTTTACAAGACATACCTACTTAAACACTGTTCTAGTTTGATTGCATTTAATAACTAGGATTTTATTTTAAAATGATCCTTCACGTGATAAACTGGTGAATTTCATGTCCTGAGTGAGGTGCCTGATGTTTGTAGCTGTATTTATTTGTAGGTGACTGGTGAAGAAGCCATTGAAATGACAAAATGTCTCGCATTGAAGGAAGGCTTGCTGGTAATGTTCACTGTTAGTCGAGACTCGTTTAATGGATTTCTTGAGCATCTTTTACATCTCATTGGCAAATACTTTTTTTACTTTAACTAGTAACTGAACAATTACAGGTCGGTATTTCATCTGGTGCAGCAACAGTTGCTGCAGTAAAATTAGCAAAGAGAGTTGAAAATGCTGGAAAACTCATTGTTGTATGTTGGTTTTATTTCATCTACTGATAAATTTTCTTGCCTATTTTCAGACTTGAAAGATGTTATCCAGTATTTCTATTTTCAGATAGACTGAAGTGTGTTATTCCTCCTTACTATACAGGTTGTTTTCCCGAGCTTTGGGGAACGTTATCTTTCGACCGTACTGTTTGATTCCTTGCGCGAAGAGGCTGAGAACATGACATTTGATTAGAAGTTCGATGACCTAAATGGTTTGCATTGTACTTTTTTTTTAAAAATAATATGTGCCCAGTGGAGGCGTTTGATATTAACCCCTACCTCGATTATTAGCAAGAAAGGCACGTACGCGCGCGCGTGTGTATATATATTAATTGTTCAAGAACATTTGAATTTTTTTTTTTCTTACATGTAATGTGATTGTTTTACATATCACAGAAAGAATTGTGTGGTTATATTGTAGTTATCAGTTATCATTTTGATATGCTACATGCATCATAGAAAGTTGCAGAGATATCCCTGAAGTCACTATTTCAACGATGCTCCTTCTCTTTTTAAAAATTACAAAAATCTCCCCTAAAGTTTATTGATCATAACAAATTCCCCCCTTTTATCGTGTTTATTCTATATTTTTTCATTCTTCCTTCTTATTTTTCTTTTCTTTTCAATGATTGCATTACTTTTAGTTCAAGAAATATCATTATACCTTTTTGTAAATATATACAAAACATTAGATGACAAGATTTCTCTTAAGAAATTATATATTTTGATAATAAGATTAACAAAAATTAATTATCGATGTTTTAGAATAAATTAATAACATTGATAAAAAAATCTAAAATATTTAATACACTTTAATTTATTAGCATTTTCTTTAATTTTTATTTTACTATACTTTTAACACTCTACTTTAAGTTTAGAAATTAAATTATTATTATCATAATAAAAATAAAAATACAACAAATAACTATGCAATCACTTTGTGCAATAAGAATGTAAAATAATTTATATAGCTTGATTTAGTGGTATCTTATTTATTTTTATTTTCTTATACTCTTAACATTTAGCCCCTTGAGCTCCATTTTTAAAACTCATTTTTTATCAAATTAATTTTCAACTACACATTTTCACGATAAAATAATTTTATACGTAAACACAATTTTTTCTCGATTTTTAAACCAATTGAAAATGGAGCTCAAACATGAGCTTAGTCTATGTTATGTTTAGAAATTAAAGTATTATTAATTTATTATCATAATAGTAAAACCTACAAATTACTGAATTAGGATGCAATCATTGTGCAAAAGAAGAAAAAAATTAACTTTCTTTAAATGAATAACAAGATATTATTGTGTAGATTAAAATTAAGAAAAGAAATATAGATTTGTATATATTATATAGGATAAAAGAGTAAAAATGAAAAAAAAAAAAAAAAAAAATTTAGATTTGTTTCTACTAACATACAAGTTTCTATAATTTTTAATATCTGCGTGGTTTCTTTAATATGCCTACGTTTGGCTCATGCTTATAAAATGTAAGTAAACGATTTCTATACGTTTTCTATTTCAATCAGATAATTGCACTTTATTTTTGTTCAATCGGATAATTATTGAGTAATTCTGTTTAATGTCACTACTTTAACTGACAAAAATCGATGACATAGCACTCAATAAATGAAGTTGTACTTTTTAACGCTAGCGACTAAGATTATGTGTAGCAATCATTATTTATTATTGGTCACAATTATCAGTAGTGAAATTAGTCAAAGTTACCTTAATTGGAATGAAATGAAATTTTATTTACTTGATTGAAATCAAATTGAAGTAAGATAATTCGAAATCAAATTAAAGTGCAGTTACTCAATTAAATAAAATTGAAGTATATTTACCTGATTGAACTAGAGAAAAGTATAGTTACAGCAAATTTATTTTATTCATTTATAAACACTCGAGTGATTTTTTATCCACATATTTTGAAGAACTCATAAGAATATCCACCTATCAATCATTCATTCTACATATTTATAATTCAAATTGTTTATAAACACTTATAAAACATGCATAGCCTCTTTTGATTATTAGTACCAACTTTTTAGGAATATGTGAATAGTGAATAATTAGTAATTTGAATAAGTGGTTGAACTTGAAAAGTTTGACATTTACTGGATCATAAAAGGTAACTTATAAATTACTAATGTTTACCAAACAGAAGATTACACTTTTCTTCAATCTCCTGCTCATTTTTTCCTTGTGGTTTTTTTTTCTGATTTTTTTTCATCTCCAAATGATTTATTGTTTCACATTCTTTTCAACAATTTTGACATTTCATTTTCCAAAAGACGGCTGCCTTTTTTTTAATCCAAATCTTGCGGCTACATCACATTTTATTCTACGATTGCAACGGTCTCATTTTGCATTAAAATGAGAAATTAATGTGCACCAAACAGAGGTTGAAAAAGAAATAACTAAAAAGGGATTATCAAAAACTAGCCACACAAATATTATCGAAGATTCATTTTACTACCAAAATGTAATTTGTTTCAATCTAATCAATGAAGTTTGCTTTCTGATTCATGGTGCATCACTTAAAATCTGCCAGTTTTTCTGATGGAATATCCGACATAGTTGTAGACCTTCACATCAATACCACATCATGTTGTTGTCTCCCATGTCAGACATACCAGAAAAAAATCGAAAAACTAAAAGAATTAACCGATTGATCAAAATTGAAACAAAAAGCAAATTTCAGTGACTACTTTCATAAAAATTAGAGTTTGCAGACTAACATGAAACTTCACTATAAGTTGAATGACTAACACTACTTTTAACTTTATGACCCAACAAAAACAAAAGTTGGGTTAGAAATGCAGATTAGAAATCCTTGATATTCGAGAATAGATTACATATTAAAAAAAAAAAATGGACATATCGATCAAAAGAATGTTCAGCAGAGCAATCTAGTAATTACAGAATCAAATGGGGCATGCTTTTTCAAACTTCTTTTGCTCCTCGCGACAAAATTCAAACTCATTTGTGTGGTAATACAAGCATTTAGCATAAGCATCCATCTCTTTGTTACAATTCTGGTGGAGATCTCTCAGCCTGCACAGGCAAATACAATAATATAATAAACCTTTTCTATCTAACATACTAATGCAAGCATTTCAATATAATTAACAGCATATAGACAGCTGAACAGTATGAAGAAAGAAAACAAAGCTAAAATCTGTCATATGCAATGTCTAGTATTGTAGATTAAGCAAGAACTATGTATTTAACGCATAGTACTCATGCAAGCATTTCAATATATTACAGCATCATACCTTTCACCAAGGCATAATACATGTACAAGCATTTTAAATGGATATTTGACTGCAGTGTTGCAGATAATGGTAGGGTAATTGACACAAAATGTCCTTATTGTTTGCACATGACATGATCTAGAAGGGTAAAAATGTATGTCCACTTAGCCATTATCATTAATTTTAACAAAATCTTCAATATAAGAAATGAAAAACAAAAAGGAGGAAAATAAAATTCCAAAAAGCATCTTTTTCTCCAAAGCCCCACACCCAACCCAACCCCTGTCCGAACTGCTCCCGCTTCCACCCTCCCACCCTCCCACCCACCAACCACCAATCTGTTACCCAGACTCCAGCGAAAACACCCCAAATCATAGCATGTACAGGGAATACTCCTCTTTTTCCTTCTCTCTTTCCAAATCTGAGTTCCCGAGGCACTTTTTGACTGCAACTTCGCTAGAAAATTCTGAACACAATTAGAGGAAACAGTTTTGAAGCAATTCCAAAGAGCGGACAACAGAGATGCACTAAAACAATTGTGCCAGGTAATAAATATTAAGAGGCAAGTTTTCCATTGATGCATCATCGAAACCCATGGATCTATGTATTATTTTATTCTCTACTCAGCTTCCACTTCACAAAGTACTCTACATTCTCCCCCTCCGCTCTCTTCTTCAGTATCTCCTCCACCTCCGTGTGCTAAAAATGGCATCCTCTAACACCCTTATCACATTCTCCAATAGCAAACTGCTCAGGTTGCCTTTCAGTGTCACATTCAAAATCTCCCAGGCTAATTCCAATGTGATTCTTCCCCAATCATCTTCGAATTCTGGGTCCGCCTCAAATCTATCAAGCCACTCTCGGCCTGACGTAAACAGCCATCAATCCGCTGCTATTATCCTTGTGGATAACATTTGCACCTTCCCTTTTTACATCCCACCTTAACTATGAATAAATCCATCAAAGTGAAAATGGAAAGCCCTCACTTTCAGTAGGACAGTAGCTACCAGAAGAGCCCACGAAACCCAAACCATAAAACATCAAACTAAGTTAGTCCAATCCATTCAAGGTCAATCTATATTAGTTCATAATTTGACAACCATAAAAAGTTAGTAAGTATTCAAGTTTTGAAAAGACTTCTGCTTATATCACATATATATTTATAAACTTTTACTTACAAGCTAAACACGCAGCTAGTAACTTGGTGGCCTTTATCGAGGCACTTCTCAGGGTTCGGATCATCCTTCTTGCACTTGAGAAATGCAACATTCTCATTGCGGCATCGAGTACTTATGTGCTTTGCTGCTGCCATTAGGACAGATGAAGTCGGGACTGGATCTCCTGCTGCATCCACTGTGCTCTCCATCCTCTAATTACTTATTCCTGAGAAAAATAAAAAAAATCATAAAAATATTTGCACTACCATACTCTTCTTTGAATGCCAGATTCTACACACATCCATACCCCTCGTCACCCCCAATATCATTTGAAGCCAAACAGAATGATGAAGGGGAAATGTGGGTGACCACTAACTTTATTAGGAATTCATAAATAGAACAAAATTCTAACTTCAATTGATCAAACATATTCCCCAAATGCTCGAAAACTAATGGAAAAAAATAAGATGCATATTCAAAAACTTTTCACTAGTAAGATAAATTTAAAAGCCTTACTAAAGAATCAGAAAGCGCTATCATTCTTGGCAAGAGAAAAGGATAAATAACAGCCGGAAAATCAAGAATACTTAAAAAATTTCCAGGTCGAAAAATATTTTCTGCAGTTTTTTGGTAACTACCCAAGAAAAAACACATTACACGTAATGCGTCAAAACCCATCGGGAACTTCTTCTATTTCCAACACAAATAAATATCATAAACAAGAAATCATACAAATTTTTAATCTAAAAACCGAGTATATAAATCAAAATTACTCAAGAAAATTAACAAAAGATCATAAAAAATAGACCCAAATCTCACTGAAAAATAAATGCCTTTTCTTTTTAAAATTGACAGAAGAAACGTGAACGATTTTACCTCTTTGAGATTCTTTCTTGGAGATGGTGTAACCGTGTAAACACTGGAACTGAATCTGTGAGTAGAGAAGAGGAAGGGAAGGNTTGACAGAAGAAACGTGAACGATTTTACCTCTTTGAGATTCTTTCTTGGAGATGGTGTAACCGTGTAAACACTGGAACTGAATCTGTGAGTAGAGAAGAGGAAGGGAAGGGGGAGCTGGGGCGAGGAGGAACGGAGTGGAATTGGGGATTTTATTAGGAAACAGCACATAGTTGGATTCGGTGACATGTCACCAACAATAGTCCGATGTGTCTCCCACATGGGGCAAGGCATCCAACGTGGTCCACCTTGGATCCTTAACGAATATAATATCTTTTTATAAGAATATTTATTTTCATTTTTTCATTCGCTGTTTGTTTCTCAAACCAATGTTTAAATTATTATAAACACTGGAACTTTCTTTCAATTTTTAATTTCGGATTGCAAATGTTTGAAGATACTGGAAAGGTAAATTTCGGATGTTTTTGGTAGGTGAGTTCAATTTTCTTCATCTTAAAATGATGTTATTATTTGAAGTTTAATAGTCTATTGTTATTTTTTGTTTAATTTTCGGTACGGAGTTTAGCAATTTATGAAATTTGGTATCTTATATTAAAAACTAAATGTAAAATCTTGTTTAGGAAAAAAGTGAAAAAATTTGTGATACAATCGGGACGGAGCCAAAAATTTGGTTTAGCAAGGCATAATATATATGTTTATCTCAAGAATATAATATACCTTTAAAATCCTTAGATAAAAGTGTTTTAACTCATATCCTACTTCTAATTTGGTTGGTTACAAATGAGACCTCATTGACTTTCATGGTTCACTTCCTTTCAATGAAGGATGAAAATTGATTTTATGGTTCAAATTTTGTAGATATGTTTTTATGAACTTTTACTCAACTATTATAATTTTCTTATACCCTCTTAAATGGGACATTTAGTTACAAAATACTTTCGATTTATCTTCTTTATTCTAGAATTTCAATAATTATGTTTCTAAAATATTTCGTAGATCTCTATAAAGTCATTATTGCTAACTAGTTTTAGGCCTGTTAGAATTTGATGCCAATTTTGTCATTTAGTTCTAACATATGGGGCAATGATGACAATAGGGCTTGGCCTAAGATGGAAAATGATTTTGCTTAAAACATTGCCCAATAACTCAATCAAAGAGTCAGGCCCACAACTCGAGCCCAAAAGAAATTCTAGTAAGCCGCTCTAGATCGTAGGATGGAAAATTGATCTAATGGTCGATGGTTTGTTTAATATATATTCAGCTGGGCCATCCACTTTGAAGGAATTAATTCATTTTCTTGGCCTTGACTTTCTGCGTGAAGAGAACAGACTCTTTTGCTCCCATTTTTTTCCCTCTTGCTGCATGCATAAGTGAAAGCTTTTGGAGAGTTTTCCATTTTCGAGTTCTGCTCGTGATTTCCTCTCTATTTTTCTATCTTTGTGATGAAATTATTCTT
>CAIGRR010434460.1:0-13335 GCA_903798365.1 Fraxinus sp. 1973-6204 | reverse complement strand
TTGGTGTGTGAAGACATTACTGGAGGCCAAGAAGATATTCCCATTCCTGTTACTAATTTGGTTGATGATCCACCTATCCCTCCTAAAGGCAAGTTTATTTATCTGTTTTGGTGGTCATTATCGACTGTTCCTGAAATTGTATTTCATAAGTAAGTTGAATTCCACACTTGTCTTTCACATTTATATATTTTTTTGTGACTTTTATTTGATGTGGACATCAAGTTCAAGGGATGCAACGGTAATGGATTGTACAGACTGTTGTACTAGTTTCCACTGTTGAAACCCTGATCTTTAAGCCAGAGATAGGTTCAAGACTGAGAACTAGTGAAATTAAATTCTGCCAGGAATTTAGAGTTGGAAAAATCAATATTATAAACTTATACTTTCTGTTAAATACACAAACTGGCAAGCTATATAAGTGAAGAATTAGGATAAGCGTTTTACCTGAGAAGTATGAAGAAATGAAAACACAGCCATTCCAACATCCTATGTTGAGCAGCAAACTCATGGGCAAATTCCTCTGTCAAAAGCACAATTCAGGTTGCTAGAACATCATAGGTTGAGTGATTTGATTAGAGGTGCTGGGTTGGAAGGTTCTGATTAACATGGTATGGAGCATGTGCTGAAAATGGCATTTTAGGTATATGCAAAAAATACAAACATATATTAGGAAATAGAATTAACAAATAAGAAAAAGAGTTGGATTTATTTTTATTTCTATGATTGATTTCATTATATCTTCCCATTGATATTAGTCCAATTACGAAAATCTCCATTTCTGTTAATTTTTAAACTTCAATTTTTCTAGAAACTTTTTATAGATGTATCTGAATTAACATTTGGTCTATTAAATAACGTGCATCTTTAAGGTTCAGTCAGTCAACTCTATGATTTGAGCTTTCAAAGAAGAGGTGTGTTCATCAATTTACCTAGTGTTAGTAATTAGAACATATGAAAATAAGCACTGGTGATGGAATATACTGTCAGTTATTAGCTCTTAAACTTTATGGATTTGCTGACACTTGGAAATTTTGGCTTTATAGAACGCTCGGTGCCAAAAATTACTGCTATTCTTTTCATCTTCTCTTGTACCGTTTTCCAGTTTTCTCTGAGACATCTATTGGCGAGGCACCATTACACGATATATATTCTCCTCTCTAACGTTTCTTTTATAATTATGTGATTTTAACTTTGTAACATGTCTGTTCCTTTTCAATTTTCACCTCAACTCTGTCCTTGATATTCTTCCAATATTGTTCTGTTCTTGGTCTTGAAATAGTTTTCACCTACATCAAGGATATGAAATTTGCTAAGAATATAAATCTCCATACAAATGCTCCCCCTGGATGCAATTGTCAAGACAAGTGTACAGATCCTAGAACTTGTGCTTGTGCTAAACTTAATGGAGGCGATTTCCCATATGTGCACAGCCATGGTGGAAGGTGAGAAAACTTATTGCAACTAAGGTTCTAAGGCCATTGATAGACTATATAAGTTACTATATTTTAACAAATGTGCTTCCTTCTTTGGGTTGCTGTGTACTTTTCACTATGTAAAACATGGTGAAACTTAAGAACTTAAAACATTCCGACATCCATGGACGTAAATTGTGTTTTGGATAAAGGAGTTGATATTGGAACATAAAATTTGGTCAATTAGTAATTAAATGCCAACTTCTTCACCTTTTCTTTTCAGTCTTATGCTTGCTCTCCCTTGAGAAATCAGAAACTTTCATCAGTATTCCTAGTCATCGCGTGGAAAAGAAAAGACAAACCTGTTTAATCTGTCCAAAATAATTATTTACTATTCCGCTATTTCAGTGCGCTGATGTTTCTTACCTGCTTATGTTGACAGACTAATTGAGCCAAAGGCTGTTGTGTTTGAATGTGGCCCAAATTGTGGCTGTGGACCTAATTGTGTCAATCGGGTATCTCAGAGGCCACCTAACTATCGACTAGAGGTTTGTATGTGCATTCAATTTTTCTTTTCTACTGTTCTCAAAGTAGGTAAACCTCTATATCATTTTTGACACTGATCACCAGGTATTTCGTACCCCGAGGATGGGTTGGGGTGTCAGATCCTGGGACTATATACCTTCTGGGGCCCCTGTTTGTGAATACATTGGTCTGCTTATGAAGACAGATGATCTAGACCCTGCTGCTGACAACAGTTATGTTTTTGACATTGATTGCTTGCAAACAATGAACGCGCTGGATGGAAGAGAGGTAAATGTTTCAAGTCTTAATCTCACACTATATACATATATTTTTTATTGAATGTTTTGTTTGGTATTTTGACATTACTTGAGACAAATGCAATTAGATCTTAGTTTGACTCATAATATCAGAAAAATAAGCACACGCTAATGAGAAATTGACATTGTGTACGCGTTCTGACTTCCATATTTTTTTGTGCTTTTTACTCGTTCATGTTGTCATTTCCACTCTATTAATTTTAGCTCATTTGGCTGAACTTAAAAACATTTACTTGTAGCATTAGTGTTTTTTAACATGTACCTTCTATTGTCTATATTGTTTCTAATCACTTGAATCTTTTCCTAACTTTCTAGAGACGACTGAGGGACGTAGCTTTGCCATCTCACGTGGGAAAAGTCGACGAGACATCTGAGAGTGTGCCGTTTTGCATTGACGCAGGCCAGACTGGTAATTTTGCTCGGTTCATCAATCATAGCTGCCAACCCAATTTGTTTGTTCAATGTGTGTTAAGCAATCATCATGATATTAAACTTGCTCGGGTGATTCTAATGGCTGCTGACAATATAGCGCCGCTCAAGGTGCTTTAATCCTCGATCTCTCACGATTTTCTGAAGCTTCACATGAAGTGCTTATGGATAAGTTAAAAAGTTTTCGTGATCATATTTTGTTATTGTTCATCTGTAGGAACTTACATACGATTATGGGTATGCTCTTGATAGTGTGATGGATCAGGATGGCAAGATCCGACAAATGCCTTGCTACTGTGGAGCCGCAGAATGTAGAAAACGCCTATTCTAATTCAGATTGATTTCATTTCCTCCAAGTTTGATGGTATAGACGGAAACTACTAACTATTTCAATTGTCTATTACTCATCAACATTTAAAAACATAATTTTATTCTGTGTAGAGAAAGCCAGTCAATGTAATTTTTGGAAACTTTGCTACCTTGGAGGTTTAATGAAATTTTCCTATCTGAACAAATATGTTGGAAGAACACGATATTATTTATGTTTTAACACATGGATTAGAATGTATTGAAAGTCTGAGACAATGTTCGTATACTTAGTATGCGACGCGTGAATGCATATATAGATCTTTGAAGTCCATCGGGTGCTTCTATAGGAAATATCATCGTTTTCAGTTAACTTGATTTTACGAACTCAATATCATCTGGTTTTATCATTAGGAGCCTCTATAGGAGGATCATTATTGGGATTGATTTGCACAGGCGTTTTCAAATACTTGGATTTATTAGCTGCCATTTATAGGGATCTAATTTCAGTAATTACTATACATAGCCTTTCTATGGGGAAGTTGTTAAAGATAAAGGGCAAGTATTTATTACAAATTGAATCAAAGGAGACCGTGTGCCAATTGTGATAATCTGTCTGCTCTCCACTCGATATTTTGAACTATTGAATGAATATAATTACTATATTTGCACATTAATCCAATTTAAATGCAATTTTAATTATTTAAGCATCTCAAACCAATTATAAAACTTCAAATTGAACCACCATAGCTGAAAGACCGCCACCGCCACCATCCTTATCATAAAAAATTGTGTTAATCTTATGTCACATTAAAAACAACTAGACTACCATCACCACAATCCACTATTACCATCATCGCCAGTGATCACCTTACCATCAACAATGACCCCTGAACTTTAGCACCAACATCATAGACACCACACACTAGGACCACGATAACAAACACCTAAATAATCATGATCGCCATCACCACCATCAACACCACCTAAGTGATTATTTATTTGTGTTATGTTGTAGAAGTTACTAGAAAGTGCTTTTTATACAGCTTTTAAGCAAAGGTTTATCCTTTCAAGTGAAATTCAATTCAACAAAGAAAATTCCTTGTGTACTGCATCTATACTTGGATTAACTTTGAATATTGTTAAAAAATTGTTGATGCAGGGATCCAAAATGGGCTACCTCGAGCTTCCAGAACCAGAATCCTCTGATGTAAGCGGTGGATTACCCAATTACTACCATCCATGCGATCGATCACCTTCCAATTGGTGCTGAGTTCGAAGTTGTCAGGCGTAGAATCTATTGATTCAGCCACATTGCATTCGCACGTACGGCCTTAACCCCAGATGGGTTGGGGATGGAGGTGGTTTAGACAATCAGTAGTATGGTCTTTTCATTGATGGTTGTTACATTTATCCTTCTTCAGGCTTGTTTTACCATTATTATTCTGTAGAAGTTTTCATTTATTGAGAAGTCAAGAAAATAAAAGGCAGACTGTAAACACTCTTCTGTTCCTTCCAGAATGAGTATAATTTTCATTTTCATGCCAAATTTATTTT
The DNA here is from genome assembly GCA_903798365.1 of Fraxinus sp. 1973-6204. Lineage (NCBI taxonomy): Eukaryota > Viridiplantae > Streptophyta > Magnoliopsida > Lamiales > Oleaceae > Fraxinus > Fraxinus sp. 1973-6204. The sequence goes on along the minus strand of CAIGRR010434460.1, from coordinate 8,789 downwards.
GCAGATTCTGCCTTTCTTCTCGCGGGAGGAATGGAGCATGTTCTAACAATAGTCTGATTAAATTGTATAAGCTAAATACAACTAACAGTTCAAGGATTCTTCTACTGTGTGAACCTCTGCTAGGCTCGTGGTTTAATTAAACGATCTAAAGCAACTATAATCTTATCGTCGATGACTAAAATTGACGTGACAATTATAGATCAACTGAAGACAAATTTTGCAAAATAATAGTGTTTGATTTGTAGGAATATTGTACAGAAAAAGAGAATTTTTTTTATTAAGAGGTTGTTTGTAATGTATTATAGAAGAATACTTAGCTTGGCCCCTATTTATAAGCCTTTCAAGAGGAGCTTGCCGTCTCCAGTCTCGTCGAGTTACAATGTGTGACCTTAGTTCATGTGCCATCATCTTGCTTGAAGCGATTTATTTGATGTCGAGTTCCTATACAAAATATTGTTTCATAGCATGTGGCTTAGGTCATGATTGACTGCTGTCTAGACAATCATTACTTTTCTTTGATTGGTGAAAGTGACGATATTGACGTCGAATGTGACACTTACCTTCTTTTAATTGTTGTTATGGAGGTGTTGACGTCATTGGAAGACACTCTTTCAGTTTGATAATGATAATGATAATGTTTACGGATGACAAAGGCCTTATGGCTAAGCTCATTGGATGGGCCCATGGTCCAACCTTTTGCTACGACTTGGGAGTTTTATAATTAAACTCTTTTAATCACTCTTTGAACTAGGCTCAAGGTAATTCTAGAGTTCAAACACCAACATTAGCTATTATCTAAAATATGTTGATTTTTGTCGATATCTCTCTTCCAACATGTTTTATCGGGATTGGAACACTCTTATCAGCAAAATTCTTTTTAGGTTTAGGCAAAACACGTTGACTATTCGAATCATCATTCTCTTAAATTATCTTCAATTAGTTTCATCTTCACTTATTAGCAATATTCTCATGTCTTATCTATTTTTGCATGAGCGCTATACTCACGAGATTGTTTATTTCAAAATTCGAAAAAACAATCTTTTACGATATGTGTGACAAGGCTAAACTAATCTTCTCTAACATGTACAATATACATAGGAATTCTCATTATTATTTTGCCCAAGTACTTCTCTATCATACATTGTCATCCTCTAGTAGTACTAGGCCTCTTGTGGTCTCCCTTAAGAGGACCAAATACTTGAGCTGCTTGCATCCCACCATTATGGGCACCAATAAATGCCATGTTTTTCTCTTCAAATTTCCAACACAAATCTACATTGTACCTTGTACCATACCAAGGACGCTTAAATTTGTGGAAGGGAAGATATGGGCAATCACGTCTACCTTTGCTGTATATAAACATTCAAAATGGTAAATAACAGCGACCATTTCTAACCTTTCATTTTCATTCTTAAATTCGTTCCCAGTCTTTTTTTTTTTTGGTATTCAAAATGAAGGAACTGTAAATTTTTAAAAGAATAACACAAGAACCATGCTACATGTACAAGCTCAATTACAGGATATTTTTTACAGACAACACGACGTCTGATTGGAAGTTGAAAAAAAAAACCGACCATACACATTCTGTCAGTGCAACACCCAGGAACGAATCCAGAACCAGATTACAAGTCGAGTTAATACGTAAAAATAAAAATTCAATGGGATGAGGTCTGGATCGGGCCCCCAAATCCGTCCCTGGCAGTACATGTAACACATCTATAAACAATTCCCCTTGTAGCACGCTCTTGCTGCAGAGGTAGGTCAAACCATGTTTCACCCGTGCTTTCATGTTTTGAGTCTGAGCAGATAAAAAACCAAATTTGTGTAAGACAAATTTATTTCAAATCTTAAGACTGAATTAATATGTCATATCATCGATATTTAACATAAGTAAAGAACAATTTATATGTATACATGTGCGTTCAAGTGTAAAGGTATCATCTATATATGCCACTCTTTGGTATAGATAAAATTCAAATTTTTAGTAGATTTGATACAAATTGATAAAATGCGAGGTTGAAAAGTTGCAGATCACATTAAATGTGTGATTAAAAAATGTTAACTTTAATTTAGATTAAAATCTAAATTTATTACTGAACAAAACATGAGCTATCTATATATTTGCAGATTTTTTGTTTTTTTCTCAAAGCATCCTTTGATTTATTTTCTTTCATGTGGTAACACCTAAATGCCTACAAGCAATAAGTTTGAGTGACGTTCTTGTTCTTTTAGATATGCACTAGACGTTCTATAAGTAATTCAAATCAATCCATCTCCGGTGGATCTAAAAAACGACTTCGATTATACCATATATACTAATATAAGGGATATGACGATTTTATGACCGATAAAAAGCATATTGACTAAGACCACGATAAGCATTTCAAGCATCTTGACCGATTAGCTACCAATAGCATAAGATATGGTTGATACAAAAGTATAAATATATTTATTAAAAATTGACCACTTCCAATTAAATTTCTAGATGCAAGTCCAATCAGTCGGTAAGGCTAGATTCAATAACCCCATTTTCTAGCAAAGAAAATCCATTTCAAAATCCCTAAGTGGACGAAGCAAACTAATAAATAAGGAAAGGCGGCAACTATTAATTTCTAGAATTTCCATAGAGTGAAGGGCATATGCCCTGTTGCTAGGGCACCCCAATTGAAATTGACCATGCATGCACAGTAGTCCATTAATTGTGAATTGCAATGTTGAAGTATTGCTGTCTCTTGAAAGCACTGGAAAGCTAGTGACATGTGATATATTATGGTAGGAATAACTTGCGTTCAATTCTTAAGAACCCCAAAAGCTACGATTAAATGCCATGTAACATTCTGTCAAGGAAGGTGATAAAATTGTCTGGCACTATAGCAAGATTGTTCCATATTAGTCTTTAATTTGTTGAACTTCTCGAGTGAACAAAGCAAAGCCATACAGATGATTAACGATTAACACTAATGAGTACTACATAAATGAAAATGATAAGACGACACCTTCCTTGTATCAAAGTCCCACCTTTCACATGTTAATGTAACCCATTGGTCCCTTTTTGGAATTAACCATTTCCAAACTTCAATTCCTATAAAAACCCTAAACACACGTCTTGAATACCTAAGATAATCTATCCTCATGTACCTACCAACTCTATGCTCATAATATCTTTTAAACTTGACTAGGTCGACAGTTTTATTGAAGAGTCGAGCTTTGATTCAGTGAATAGGAAAGTTTATACAACTTTTGTTCGGGAGAGCATTTACTCACACATGGGATTGAGAAGGCGTTCAATGAAACATAAAGGTAATGGATCAACACGGAACATAAATCAAGAAGAAACACGAAATTTCGACGCTGATCAAGAACTGCATAATCAACAAAGGTTTTGGTGTGCTTCTATATGCTATATATGGAAGAAGGCTAAAATGCTCTATGGATGCATTATCTGCGGCGAGGAGTATAGAATTGGACATGAATTCGCGTTGGTGGATCCATATTTCTCTTTTCCAGTTGTTCCTCCTCCTCCTCCTCCTCCTACTACTTGGAGAAGTAACGCATTTAATTTGCAGCTTAATTAATTAAATTGCATCACTGATCACGAATTAGATAATAGGTAGGCATTTAAGAGTTTCTACATATATAGCATGCATTAATCACGTGTTGTACATTTGTATCAAATTTTATAGTGTATCATTATTGGCATATACGTTGTACTTTAGGGTGTATTCATGTATACATGGCATTTTCATGTGGTCGACATGTGTGTAGCACTTTTATATTGTCCAACATAAGTCGTTTTTTGTAACGTTAGCACACTGCATTCCTATGTATAAAAATGCATTTCAACTTCGTTACATAATGTGACATGTGACAGTGATTTCAATGTCATGTAAACTTACTAGAAAAATGAACAATTTCTTTATGTTATGCTTGTTCTTGAAATAAGAATCGATCAATTTGTTAATTTGTTACCGAATAGCTTCTTTTGAACTGCTATAGAATCTATGGACAGACAAAAGACAACCCAACNTAAATCGTGGGGCATGTTGAATTCGTTTAATAACTGCTTCCATAACTGCTGGATTAGTTGGCCATAATGCTTTAGATGTACTCCACCCTGAGCGACTTCGAAGGTTTGGACGATAACGGGATCATCACTCTGGGCGATCGCAGGGCCCTTCATTCGCTCAATCTTGGGCTTTTAATCTTGGGCTACATTTTTAGGGTGTCAACACATACACATTAGCCAAATTAGCCAAGAGAGGTGCAAGTTTCTATCATTCTCTGTCTCTACAAACCATACATCTTTTTCTCTCGTCTTCTCTCTTCAACTTTAATTTGATATCAGAGCTCTAGTCGAAGCCTGACCACCATGAGTTCTGGTAATTTTCTATTCCTACTAGAGCTAATGGTGGTAGCCATCCATACACCCCTCTTCCTACCTGTGGCTCTGAAATAAGGGTGAAATATTGTCTACAACTTTGGGGGTCTGCATGTGTTAACCAACACTTCAACCTATGATCTTGAAGGTTTTATATATGACCGGAGTCCGGAAATCAGATATGTCCTCGAGTGAAATCCTAATTTTCTTTTGTGGCTGAAGAGAGATCAACTCATTATGAGTTGGTTTCTTGTTAGTTGCAGTACCTATGCGAGTCATGTTTGGAAAAAAAACTGAGCAATAAATACACGAAAGCGCAAACTCATTGTTGGTGATGGTAATACGAATTTTTTTGCTATACCTTCAAATTTGAACTCTCTTCCTAAAAGTATATTACATATACCCTCCACTAAAAAGAATCTACTTGGTTTGTCCATATTTCTCATAGATAACAACCTCATTGCTGAAGTGTTTGGTACTTCTTGCGTTCGACAAATTCTCAAAGCTACTTCTGTTGCGAGCCAAGCTTAAACATGGATTCTATGAACTAGATGTGTCCAACTCAAAGTGTACTCCGACTTCAAATTCTACTAAGTCGCAAATTCTTTGAATGCTGTTTCTGCTTTCGCGTGCGCGTATTTGACTAACGTTGAAGCCATCTGTGATATCAGAGACTAGCTAGTTCATCCAAATTAGCATGTATTGCAAATCGTTCTGCATTCTATAAATAAAAATCTTAATTTATTCCAAGCTTGTGAGCATGGTAAACAATCTCAAAATTCTTTCCCATCTGCTGAAAATTGTGCTAAAAGTTTGCCTTGACATGGTGCATGTATGCCCTTCACCTGTAGTTTCCACTTAAGGTTACAGACCGATGAGTGAACTAGATTCACTTAGATGATACATTTTTCTCTCTCTTTTTTTTTTAACCATATTTTTCAATAAAATAGTATTATACGTAAACTCAAAACTTACTTTTCCTTATTTGTTAAGGATAGATTCTCCATTAATCTACCATTTCAACATGCATTTTTCCATGAAAATGGGACTCAAACAGGCTCTAAATCTGAACTTACCTCTACATTCAAACAGCTAAATTAATCATTACTAATTTTAACAGCTAAACTTATAAATATTTGAGCAAATAGTCCATTTAATAATCCTATTAAATTCACAAATTAGAATAGAATTTCATTATAGACCATATGATATCATCTCTATTAATTCCTGTAAAATAAACAGTCTGAAAAGCAACTCTCTTTCTTTCCCATAAAACTCAATTTCTTCGAGTCAAGGAAAAGACACACACACAAACAACAATACAGATATCCAAACATCACTTAATTAGAAACCCTAAGATATATTTGTTGGCGTTTAGGAACCTTAAACATGTTTATTATGAGTCGGTCCGGAAGGAAACTGGCCACCTAGGGGATAGTTAGGAGCTGGTACACCCGTTGTTTGAACCGCCGTTCCCACCGGCTGATGATGATGATGCCCATGGGTTCCGATCACTGGCTCGTGGTGGTGGTGGAGATGATGTCCGTGCAGTTTCTCATCCGCGTGCTCTGCCTTGGCCTCATGCAGCTTCATCTTAGCTTCAGCTTCTTTGGCTTTCCTCCTCTCATGAGCTATTTTCTTCTCTTCCTTAGTCCTCGCAGTAGCTTTCTCCACCTAAGGTTCATAATCCATAAAATCGTATAACAATGTAAAATCCCACATGGGATCACGAAAAAATGTGTAAAAATTTGAAATACTTTGATTGACCTGAACCTCTATAGATAGAACCACAAATTTAATATGATATTAGAGTCAAGCTCAAACAAGCTTTCTAATTTGAAAAATAAGGTACATATATGAGGAACGAGATGTACCTTCTCTTCAGCTCTGGCTTTCATAATATCGATATGCTCCTTGCCGGAGGCGGCAGCGTTGCTTACCTTTTCTTTTACAGAGTGCATTGTTCTGGTTCAGTTTCTTTACACTGTTTCATAAGTTCACATTATTTGTAAGATTGAGATATGTAAACTAATTAATGCAATACTTGGGCGGTTCAATGTCTAAGAACTTGCTACGTGTATGGCTTCGTGTCATTCATGCAGCTGAGTTCAAGATGACATGCTACATTCACCATATATATTAATCTTTTAAAATTTTAAAATTGTTATTTAATAATCTTTTATAGCTCAAAATTATTTTGGTAGGGATTAAAATATTTTTTTTAGTAAATTTTGATAAAAGTTAATAAAATATGCGATTGAAAAGTTATTAATTCTACGAAATAAGTGGTTAAAATAATTGTTGATTTTAATTTAGATTAAAATTTGAATTTTTAATTTCTATCTAAGAGGTGTAAGGTCCAGACCACACACAATATGAGAATCGAAACAAATTATAACCAAAACAGTAAAGTGAAAAACTGTAGAAATTAATGAATGAACACAAGAATTATTTCGGCATAAGCTCCGGAGGTTCGGTGACCGCTTCTAACACCTACATCCTCCGTTGAGCATCTAGAAAAGATTTATGCTCAGATGCACTATAACAGCCACAAAATGGCAACGACCATTACAAATGTTAGAGAGAAGAGATATGAAACTTATCTCTCAAAGTATAGCAATAGATCTACTAAGATTCACCAAGAAATCACCAAGTAACCCTTCGAACCAACACTAAGTAACGCAATAGAGAAATCACTCACATCCTCATAGTATTCACATAGAATATTACAATCGAAGGTTAATCTATCTCTTACAACACTTTAAATCAGATATTTAAAGTAATGCAAACAAGAATCTTCAAACCCTAGCCTCTTCTCTCATTTTTCTCTCAACACAGAGAAACCCTCGAAGTCTCTAGATGGGAATGAATCGAATGAAAGTCCAGAAGCCTTCAGCCTGGGTATATAGAGAGTCCAACATCCAACTGCTATAAGTGAGCCACGCATCCCCCCTCGGAGCAAGGACAGTTCAATTAAAAGAAGCGTGCTTTGTAAACACGATTTCAACCAAAATGCTGGGAGCACATAAATGGGCCGGGATCCAGTCCAACAAGAGGTATGTTATTTTTATATTTTAGTAGTCTGTCCTCCTTTGTGACAATTGAAGTAATTTTCATTGGCAACACTAGAGCATTTACAGAAGAAGAGGGATGGGATTTTTCCCAAACGATATTCTATTGAGGATCGTATGATACACTATTACCTAGCTATGTCAACAAGTCGAGTCGAGCCCGAGCCCAAAAAAAAAAGTCCGGGCTCGGCTCGAGCTTTTTTTTGCAGGACTTTTTTTTGGCTAGAGCCGAGCCGAACAAAGCCCGACCAAAAAAATGAGGCTCGGCCCGAGCCTTGGCCGGCTCGGGTTTTTTTGATTTTTTTTTTTAAATATTAAAATTCTGCCTTTGCAGGCAGCTATTTCTAAAAAAATTTCATTTTTAATTATTATTATTATTTTTAATAAAGGTGGGCAGGCTCGCCCGGGCTCGAGCCGACGCCCCAAAATGGGGCTCAGACCACACCCGAGCCGTCGAGCTTTTTTGTCATCCCTACTATTACCTCACTGGAACGACAGGTAAAAGAGATAACAAAAGAAATAAAGGTAATACGTACACAAGACTTGTGTCAATTACGTTTCGATCAAGTAAAAGATTGGACTAATTGAGCAAACTAAAAATCAAATTAATCGAGCATTTTTTTTTTTCTTGTTTTATAAAGACATTCTTGACATGTTCTGTATTCAATCTTTTTTCATTAAAAAAAAAATTGAGGTTGAAAAGGGCTTGAAAAAACCAAAAAAAAAGAAGAAAGAAAAGGTCCGATCAAGATAATCCTTTACACCATGTATTTTGAAAAAAATATGCATATATACTTTCATTCTTTGAATATAATATGCATATATATTGTCTTTTATATTAATGATGTTACATTATTTTTGACATTGTGTCACGTGACAATACATCATTTGACGATTTTAAAAAGAACACACTTTTTTGCCCACAATGTTTTAAAACTCTAATGGAATATACACAATGATGTCAATTAAACTATGTACACTTAGCATTATTTCTATATAGGCTTTGTTCGGTACAATTGCTTTTAATTAATCTATCAGATTCTTTTGCTAGATTTTATTGTAAATAATCAATGTAAAATTGAAAACATACTTTTCAACTACATTTGTAGACGGTACTGTACTTAATCGCCCTTATCTCTTTCATTTCCCTTCCTCACTTTTATTCAATATTGGTTAGGAAACACGGCATATGGACTTTTCAGAGATAGCCACAAACTTTTTTCTTGCACGGTTCAACTTGAATTGAATAGTTTAACACTATATCAAACAATATGGAATCATTTGACGTGACCCAAAAATTGATTTTTGGTGATAGTATATTGTTGACCCCAAAAAATGAA
>CAIGRR010434435.1:0-10106 GCA_903798365.1 Fraxinus sp. 1973-6204 | reverse complement strand
TATACAGACAAGGACGAGTGGCAGACAATTCAATTGGACCGCTTGAAATTAGGGGAGTGAAAAATGGCACATTCGAGGATCTCATGGACTTAGCAATTTCAAGGGGTGCTTCTATTAATCAATACAAGGTTCCAAGGTGATGAAGGCAGAATAATAATTTCATGAAACTTCGAGTTTGTCTGTTTTTGGCGAATTGATAGTCCAATTCGATTGGAAAGGGGTCAATGATCACAACTCAGGGCTTATGGCCCTGATGCACGTCAAATTTTGGGCAAATTCCGTCGTTTAGGCCCTCAATTAAGCCTTTTTGCCGTTTATGGTAATATTTGATTTAGCAATATCTCATTCAATAAGACTCGGATTGCGATTCCGTTTGTTGGGGGACAACCCTGGTGATTAGGAGAATCAAGATCCATCATAATCTCAATTTTTTCCATTNGTCATCAAGTTCTAGACAAATGTTGCATGGTTATGGAAGAGTCGATGAATTCAGTATACAGACAAGGACGAGTGGCAGAAAATTCAATTGGACCGCTTGAAATTAGGGTAGTGAAAAATGGCACATTCGAGGATCTCATGGACTTAGCAATTTCAAGGGGTGCTTCTATTAATCAATACAAGGTTCCAAGGTGTGTCAATTCGACATGGATGCTGGAGCTACTCGATGCCCGGGTTGTCTCTGTCCACTTTAGCCCCACCGTGCCCCACTGGACCCCTGCACTCCGCAGTTGATGGTGGACTAGCTATGGAAGGGAGTAAAAATTACATCAGAGAAACTAAATCTGGTTAGCCAAATTGAACAATATCTATCTCTAGATATTTCTTACTCACTCTCTAGAATGTAGATTGTTAAGCTTTAGAAAGTTTAGTGTTCGTCTCGGTTCCACTCTCTAATTTGAAACTTTGACCCTTTTTGAGCTGAGAAAATTACATATCTGTAGATAATTTTATGATTTTAGGGCAAATCATAACGTCTATTGCCCGTGGATTATCATCGGTGCATGATTCCTTAACTGCTCGATCATTATTTTGAAAACGAATAAATCTTACATCGATAGTAGATAAAATAAATAATCATGGCGTAAGAGTTTGGACTAATCTTTCTAATAAGGTTAAATTTTTAAGATGGAACCCAAGTCGTAACATGGCATAAGAGTAAGAATAATTTTTCATGCACTCACATTCTTGCTGTATAAGAATAAGAATAATTCCTAATTTCCTACCAGCGTGGGACAGAGGGAGGAGCAGCTCTGGGCTTTCCCGAGCCCATTTCATTTTTCCTGGGTAAATTAATATTTTATTTCCTGGTTGTACATGGCCCCCCAACCTATAAGGGGGCGCCAGAGTACATGTCCCTGTACAACCATTAAAATCCTAACGGAAACTGTATATCCGTCGTAAAAAATAAGAAATAAAGCAATTTCAAGTCCATCTCTGATTAATAAAAGGATTGTGTGTCAATATTCAAAATTACTCATTTCTACCCCTTAAGTGAAGAAAAGCAAATTTGTACAATTTGTTAGATTTTCGATTTTCAATTAAAAAAATACTCAAAAGCAACTAAAAATTAATTATAGCTACACAGAACTTGAGGAGTAAAAAACAAATTCATTAAAAGTAATAGGAATCAATTTCACCGATTCTAATCCTTTTAAATTTATTCAATCTAGTAACTGACCATATTCATTCACAATGATAATCGTTGTTGTTAAACTGTTTACAATCATTCTCGAGTAAAATTAAACTCTACAAAAGTCACGAATAAGCAGTGGCCGTAAGAACAACTAACATCATGTAGTTGTTGAGAGGGACAACCTTATGAGACGATATACACAATTTTTTTGTCTGTTACTTATATTATGATGCCATGGTTTCCAAATGTATTATTAGACAGCGATGCAATTGTTTTTTATGTAATAAATTGATGCAATGGCATGCCTTCGTTAATTTCTTGATCGTTAATTTCTTGACTAGGACAATGATTATTATTATTTTATTTTTTATTTTTTTGGGCTTTTAATACTTAGTTGCACAACTTTTTCTCCACGAGATTTGCTTAAAAATTAATATTCGTCTCCAAAATTAGTCCATGTTTGGTGGGGATTAAAACCAAAATTTTAATATAAGATAAAGTTAAAAATTAATTTCAACCACATATTGTATGAGACTCACAACTTTTTAATCATACATTTCAACAACTTTTATCAAAATATACTAAAAATCAAATTTTTAATCCTTACCAAACAAGGGCTTAATGTATTTTTGTCAAATTGATTGCCAACTTATAATTCAATTCGAAGTTATTTCTTCTTATTGTTACTGTATGTGTATAGACGTATCGATTGCAAAACTTTGTAATTTCAATTTTCAAATTAAACATAGCTCGTTAGTTGATATCGGAAAATAGTTAAAAGAAAAGGAAAATGTATCAATTATTATACCAAAAAAAAAATTGTTTTAAACTATTTAAAATCAAAGATTTTTTTCTTTTTTAATTTCAACATTAGAAAATGACATTTGAAATATTAGTCACAAATCTGTTGCCAGAGATTTGCTTCTTTTTCCATGTGTAATCATGTCGACATGGCTTTGAAAAACATAAGCTGCCTGAATGAAGACATTTCTAAATTATAGGTGTGAGGTGAGGGGTGAAAATATCAAACGCTTCAATTTTCAAATTTGATTCTATGAAACAACTGCCATTCTTCACGCAACAATTATTTCTCATGTACAGAAATTATTTTCATACGGACTCACCAGAATACACACGTGGATCATACCATGTATTAAAAAAAAAATTATGTGCATGACCCACTCATGTGAGTTTATGTGAAAATTGCTTCTTCACGCAAGCCAATTTTGGAAGATGGTTCCAAATTGAACCCTATGTCAATCCTAAAGAACCATCACTTGAGACGACGTGCAACCCACTTTCCACTTGCCTATGTATCTTATATTAACATTAAACTAAAATACTAAAATATAGTGTAATTTAAAGAAAACCCAATATTCTAAAAATAGGAACAAATCAATTAAATTGCTAAACCATCATGTCTAACACAACATCTACATCTAGACCTATGCATATTTTTTGCCACATCAGCTTGACTGTTGACTAGTCCTTGTTAGCTTGCATTGAAAAAAAAAAAAAAAAAAATCATTTATTTTACTTATGTGACATTTTTTGTAAGTAATATACAATTGCATTGTATAATTGAGAGTAATTATTACGTTGTTCATTATTATTTATTAAAATCAGATGATATATTTTATTTATTTAAATATAAACATTGCATTTTAGAAAACAAATATGATCACGAAGAACCCTGAGGGGTTGCTCAATTGGTTAAACCTTGGGTTTGCTTCTCAATAGTCACCAGTTCGAGTCTTCTCAGAACCACTGAGTTGAGTACCGGCTGTAAACTTCAGGATCCCGTAGGATTAATCGAGGTGCGAGCAGGTTGGCTCGGACATTCACGATTATAAAAAAAAAAAAAAAGATCACAAAGCATGTTTGGAAGTTGTTTGACTCTTCCTTCAAATGGAATCATTAGTAATCAAAATATCGATTAAATAATCATAATTCAAAACAATTTATCACAACAAACTCATTAAGAAATGAAAATTGTGTTCAGTTCTCTTGATTATTGTCCAAATAGCTCAAGCTGCAATTTTAGAATTCGTCTTTGTTGAAACTCCATATTTGATGTCTCATAATAATTTGAATCATCAATTTTACTTATTCAATTCACATGTTTATTATTTACAATCTAGCTCTGGAAAAAAAAAAAAAATGAGCTACACTTATACCCACCATTTGTCCGCGTTAAGAGCGTGAATGCACGCTCGAAAAAGGCGAATTAGGAAGGAATTTAACGTTTGTACCAAACTTTGTCGTGGAAGTGGAGTTCGGACCGCGTGTGCAACCACGGGCCTAGCGCGACAGTGACACACGCTTGCTTGTTGAGCCCACAATTTACACTCATTTCTTCGCTGTCCAATCACCATTAGTGTCAATTTAATTTTCATACATCGGATTTAATTTGCCAATTATAAGATGACACGACATTCTTTCAAGAGTATTGTATCATGCTTTTGTGGGCCCACTGTGATACTTTAGGAGGTTTATATTAGTTTAATCGCCATTCTTATCGACAATCGCCTTAGCATAAAATGGTACAATCAAATCTTGTAACATTTGCACTGGCCAATAAAATTGCTTTGTTTAATACCATGACAATGTTAAATGAAGTGTGAACACAAGCAATATTCGAATAATAGTACTGTGTTCAAATTTCAAAATGTGGAGCAAACGAAGTCCACTTTCAATAATTATCTTATCCTGATCTTATTCCTGGGCATATGTATGAATAGTAATAAGTAATGGTGGCTTGTATATACGTAGTCTTACTAAAATTACAACCTCAGTTCAGCTATTTAGATGAAATTAAATAATAAGTTAAATGAAAAGTGAAATTAAATAACAAAATATTTTTACTAAGTCATAAGTCACATCCCGTGTTTGGACAATAATAACTAAGAACATAGTATAAAAAAGGGAACTCCGTAAAAAAAATGACAAATTTTAACACGAAATATCCGTAAAAGAAAATTATTTTCAAAACATTGGAAACCACTTTTTTTTTTTAATAAAAAAAAAAAATTTGCTCACGTGGCATTTATATTCTGCAAAATTCCTGAATCACATAAAATATTTTCCTACTTCCCTAGAAAACTTGGCCAATCAAACGGAGCCTTAGTGTCAATTTAATTTTCATACATCGGATTTAATTTGCCAATTCTAAGATGACACGACATTCTTTCAAGAGTATTGTATCATGCTTTTGTGGGCCCACTGCGATACTTTAGGAGGTTTATAATAGTTTAATCGCCATTCTTATCGACAATCGCCTTAGCATAAAATGGTACAATCAAATCTTGTAACATTTGCTTTGGCCAATAAAATTGCTTTGTTTAATACCATGATAATGTTAAATGAAGTGTGAACACAAGGAATATTCGAATAATAGTACTGTGTTCAAATTTCAAAATGTGGAGCAAACGAAGTCCACTTTCAATAATTATCTTATCCTAATCTTATTCCTGGATGCATGTATGAATAGTAATAAGTAATAGTGGCTTGTATACAGTAGTAATGTTGCGTAGTCTTACTAAAATTACAATCTCAGTTCAATTGATTAGATGAAATTAAATGATAAGTTAAATGAAAAGTGAAATTAAATAACAAAATATTTTTACTAAATCACAAGTCACATCCCGTGTTTGGACAATAATAACTAAGAACATAGTATAAAAAAGGAAACTACGTAAAAAAAAATGACAAATTTTAACACGAAATATCCGTAAAAGAAGATTATTTTCAAAACATTGGAAACCACCTTTTTTTTAAAAAAAAAAAAAAAAAAACATTTGCTCACGTGGCATTTATATTCTGCAAAATTCCTGAATCACATGATTCATATCCAAAATAATGTGAGAAAAAAAAAATAACAAAATAAAAAACAAGAAAATAATTAAAGGCAAAAAAAAAAAGGCGGACCGCTATGAACGACAGTTTGCTTTGTTCGTGGTATTTATCGATCAAGACCTATAAAGCAGCAACCACATTTTCATTCCCCCCATCCTCACGTCACTTCCCGAAACAAAACTCACCAAATTCCACTCTTTTCCCTTCTTCACTTCTTGATTTTCCTTTTTCTTTAAGGAAAATATGCCTCTAAACGAGGAAGAACAGCAACAGAGATTACTCGCTGAACGATCGGTTGATTTGTACGAGGAAGATGAAGAAGAGAGGGCCTATGATTCCACAGAGAAAGTACACATAATTGGAGTCGATGAAGAAAACGAAGCCGACGAGTATTCCACTAAAGCGCCGCCGTTTTCGTGGCGGAAGCTTTGGCTGTTCACCGGGCCGGGGTTCTTGATGAGTATAGCCTTCCTGGATCCGGGCAACCTGGAGGGGGATCTCCAGTCGGGCGCGATTGCGGGTTACTCTTTACTTTGGCTGCTACTGTGGGCCACAGTCATAGGCCTCTTGGTACAGTTGCTGTCGGCCCGGCTTGGCGTGGCTACTGGACGGCACCTTGCTGAGTTGTGCAGGGAGGAGTATCCTAATTGGGCCAGCCTACTGCTTTGGGTCATGGCGGAGTTGGCCCTGATTGGGGCTGACATTCAGGAGGTTATTGGTAGTGCTATTGCTATCAAGATTTTGAGCCATGGGGTCTTGCCTCTTTGGGCTGGCGTCGTCATCACGGCTCTGGACTGGTAATATTTTGAACAATATATTATTTTTAACTTTACTCATTCTTGTTTTATTTAATTTAAAATTTTGCGTTCAATATTAAAAAATAAATCTTCGAATGTTAAGTGCATGGATGGAGTTGGAATGTTTTGTTTCATCTGAAATTTTTGATTATTTAATAAAAATATAAGAAAGAGTAAACCAAGTTTCAATTTTGCTAAAAATAATGTTTTCAGTTTTGACTTTTATCTTTTTTTTCTAGCTTATTTTTCCATGCTTGAAATGTTGAAGTTCATAGCATTGAACTTATAGAGTAACCGAGTAGGAATTGTTTAAACTTACTTTTCGTTTTCAAGTTATATTGGGGAATCTTATAAAGACTAATCCAGAACTATAGTCATTGTCTAATTGTGAGTTCTATCTTCTTGATGCAGCTTCATCTTTCTGTTTCTGGAGAACTATGGAGTGCGGAAATTAGAAGCCCTTTTTGCTGTCCTTATAGCAATTATGGCGCTCTCATTTGCGTGGTTGTTTGGTGAAACTAAACCCAGTGGTGTCGAACTTTTAATTGGTGAGAGTGCAAATTTTGAAACAAAATTCAATATTTTAATACATGTTTAAAATAGAAACAAGACTATCTTTTTGGGACGGACAAAAATAGTATACAGGACTATCTTTTTGGGACGGAGGAAGTATCTTGTTTACTTAAATCACTAGTCAACCCCTTTAACTTCTGGGTGCTAGTAATTGGGATTCTTTATTGTTTTGTTTCATATGAAACTTTTGATTATTTAATAAAAATATAAGAAAGAGTAAACCAAGTTTCAATTTTGCTAAAAATAATGTTTTCAGTTTTGACTTTTATCTTTTTTTTTTTTCTAGCTTATTTTTCCATGTTTGAAATGTTGAAGTTCATAGCATTGACCTTATAGAGAAACCGAGTAGGAATTGTTTAAACTTACTTTTCGTTTTCAAGTTATATTGAGGAATCTTATAAAGACTAATCCAGAACTATATTGTCTAATTGTGAGTTCTATCTTCTTGATGCAGCTTCATCTTTCTGTTTCTGGAGAACTATGGAGTGCGGAAATTAGAAGCCCTTTTTGCTGTCCTTATAGCAATTATGGCACTCTCATTTGCGTGGTTGTTTGGTGAAACTAAACCCAGTGGTGTCGAACTTTTAATTGGTGAGAGTTCAAATTTTGAAACAAAATTCAATATACTAAATACTAAACCATGAGCTTCTCTACTAAATGTTCACTGTCATTGTAGGCGTCGTGGTTCCAAAACTCAGCTCCAAGACAATAAAGCAAGCAGTAGGAGTTGTGGGATGCATTATAATGCCTCACAACGTATTTCTGCACTCTGCTCTTGTACAATCTCGTGAAGTTGACAACCGCAAGATAGGCAGAGTTCGAGAAGCTCTCACCTATTACTCGATAGAGTCTGGCGCTGCCCTCACTATCTCTTTCATTATAAATCTGTTTGTGACAACAGTATTTGCAAAGGCGTTTTATGGTACAGAACAAGCCAATAACATTGGCCTTGGAAATGCAGGGCAGTATCTTCAAGAAAAGTATGGTGGAGGATTGTTCCCAATCTTATACATTTGGGCTATTGGATTACTAGCTGCTGGACAGAGTAGCACTATAACTGGCACCTATGCGGGGCAATTTATAATGGGAGGATTTCTAAACTTGCGGTTGAAAAAGTGGATGAGAGCACTGATAACAAGAAGCTGTGCTATCATCCCGACTTTAATAGTTGCCCTTGTGTTTGATACATCTGAGGACTCGTTGGATGTTTTAAATGAATGGCTTAATGTGCTTCAGTCAATTCAGATCCCATTTGCTCTTATTCCGCTTCTTTGCCTGGTGGCAAAGGAGGAACTCATGGGCATTTTTAAAATTGGCACTGTTCTCCAGGTTTTTCTTCTTGATAAAATTTGATAGCATTATTAGATTTGTGCATTCATCTGTACATTTGTATTATTTTTCATGACCGAACTTATTATATCATGCTGACATCCGTCATACAGTTAATTTTGATTGCATTCTTCATTCTTTAAAGGGGTTTGAGTAAGAGCGGACCTCAGGATAGGTCCTACACCCTGAAATAGGAGCAATTCTTGGTAAATTTAGTAATGATACTCGCCCTTCACCTGACCAATTTTTTGGTTGATATTTTTTTATGCATGAGAAAGAGCATACATTTGGTTAAACTGTTCTCCTCTTAGCAGACAATTAGATAATTTTACCATGTTAACTTTTACATTGTAGGTGGGGTATCTATGCAAATGTCATGAAGTTCGGCATTGTTTCATTTGAAGTGTATGAAATCAATGAAAAAAATCATGGCCTGTTTTATTATTGGCATTTGATTTTACTTTTCATTTTTTGTCTGTGGTTTCACATATATGTGGAAGATCATGGTTGTCCATCTTCCCTTGCAAGTCTAAATGCTACATTCTCATGACAATTCTGCAGTTGACAAGATCTTAAGAGTGATGGAAATTGATTTATCATATTTCAAGCGTGCTTGTTTTATTACCTAGACTTGTTTATTTCAGCTCTTACTTGGCCCAAGCAACGTATGGTTTTTAACTTTACGAATTTCTGCTTGTAGATTATATCATGGCTTGTGGCTGCTTTGGTGATAGTGATCAACGGGTACCTTCTGGTGGATTTTTTCTCTTCTGAAGGGAGTGGAGTTATATTTACATCTGTGGTATTCGTCTTTACAGCTGCATACGCCTGTTTCATTGTATACCTCATAGCACGGGGCATTACCTTTTCCAAATGGCTTCGAAATACCAATAGGTTGACAACTACGTGAAACTGACAGATCAGCACTTTAGAATGCCTGTAAAATGTGAAAGTCTAATAGTCCACTAATCTTTTTGATCTGGGGTTCCAGACTGTGTTACGTTTCAAATGATTGCTACGCAATGCATAAAACATAAGCTTTTTGAGAGTCATTTCTGTACCGTGTATTTTAAGTCCTCGTGCAGAGGATGGGAGGAGGATGGTCAAGGTTTATTTCCTTGAAATTCTTCCCGTCGAAGGTTCAAAACCATGTATTTATCATTGTACTTCTAAGTGTTCGGGCCACTACTATTATCATCCAACAGTGTCATCATAGGCAGCCTAGCTGGTAGTGACCCTTGGCTGGAAAATGTAATGGTAGAAATACGACGCCTTTGGCTTATTTTGACACACAAATGTACTATGTGACATCTTACATATGCTTTTGTCCCTCATTCCCTGTTTAAAGCTCCCTCACCAATTATTTTGTCAATTCGCATAAATGCCTATCTGCGCGAAGAAGTTTCACAGAAGAGCTCAAAAGTACGAACATGTAACTACTACATGAGAAGCAGCTGAAAGTAACCAAGTTGTTTTTGAACATAGTTACAAATTTGTGTAGTAGAATCTTTTCTAATTGAAAAAACATTTGGATGACACACGAGGTTTACGCGCACTTGAGTTTGCCTTTGGAGTTGAGCATGTCTTTGTAACAAGGGCACTCCGATTCGTTTTCCTTGTGTTCCTGAAGGAAAAACACTTGCTGCTGCAAATGCCACAGAAGTCAAAGCAGCGCTTCTGTACTGCTTTCTTACACCTTGCATTCTACAGTGCATCACAAGAACCTGCCATTTCCAATAATTAAAACAAGATGAGTTTTCTAGGCATCATTAACAACCAAATTCTACAATGTGCAGTTTTTTGAAATTAACTTTTAACGGCTTAATCCCTAGTCACAAAATTAATAAAAAAACAGAATCAAAATTGAAAATAAACAAAAGAAACATAGATTTAAAGTGTGCGTGCGTGCGTGCGTGTGT
>CAIGRR010434403.1:0-11794 GCA_903798365.1 Fraxinus sp. 1973-6204 | reverse complement strand
ACTCACCCTTTACTTCTTTCAATATAGATCAATACGATTAGATGATATTGAATGTATTTGTTAGTGTAAGGGGATATTGTAGCCTGAGGTATCGATGTGTTTCTATAGTTGTTGGGACATCTATGGGGGAATATTTGATACGTGCTATTTGATACTTAGCGCAAGTTTGATACTCATTATTCCACGTTATAATTAGACGAATAATAATTTTTTTTGAGAATGTGTGGTTAAAAAAAGGAAAATAAATTTGAATCTACGTGTAATATTATTTTATTGAAAAATGTGTGTTGATAAAAAGAGATAGAAAAATGAACTATAATTTGATGAAAAATAAAGGATTGCCAAACGGGAGCTTAGAATCGTACAAACATCCATGGAGCGTAGCAAGGATTTATAAAATCGGCTCTCGTTTCACTCAATCCTATAGAGAGCTCAATGCGTTATAAGTGAGCGAAGTACTTTATCAATTCCTTGCTTGTGTCATTGACAAAAGATATCTGGAACTACAAGGAAAATTATTGTTCTAATAAAATAAGATTTGTTAGGTTTTGATACCCAATGAATATCGAACTATGACATAAACATTGGATTAAATTGTTACCAACAATCGAGTCCAAATACTCGACCCGAAAACAACATGGAACTCATTCACTAAACTTTATGTCCCTTAAATCACCTACAAATTTATGGTGTGAACAAACACGACTACTTTCACACGTAGCAATATTATCCAAAAATAAAATATAATATTTTGTCATCGTTGTACAAATAAAATAGTGTAAAACTTTTTGTTAAGAGTAGAGATATTCTAATGTTCGAGTATTGCGCGCATTGATGAGGTGGAATTTCTGGGTAGGTGAAGACGAGATGTGAACGGGATTAAAATATCTCCTCAATACTTTGAATGTGTATATAATTTTTGGCTATGTATGGCCAAAAGTAAACCATTGGCCGTGTATTAAAAAATGTACATACAAAAAATGTGTTTGTATTGGATGAATTGAAGCCACGTCAGCTTCTTTCTTCATTTGTTTGAATTGGACTTTCTTCCCAAGAACTTTCGGCATCTCATATTTACACTCTTATTATAGCACCACACACACTCAATTCTCAACATAATGCAGTATAAGATAAGTTAATAAGTTATGCATTAGATTTCTTAAATGTAAGAGATTGAGTTTGGAATTGGAGTTTTATCCCAAAAGGTTAATCTATTAAGATGGGGAACTCCAAGTCCAATAGATCGTGCCCTATTTTAGTCGCATAGACGTGAAATATGAATTGTCAAACGCGTGCAAGAGAATTTTGGAATGAAATTGTAAACCATAATTAATTAGGATTGTCGAAAAATCTGGATTGACTTTCTAATATGTCCCTATTTAATGTGTGTTGTTATCAACAAATATAAACTATTCATATTTAAAACGTTATTTAATGTAGGAGTTTATTAGAAAAAATATAAGAAAAAATTATGTTTTCTACTAGATTAATTAAAATTTCTTAATATGTGAAAATGGAAACAAGTTTATTTTTGTGGGACGAACGGAGTGTAAAAATTGACATTTGAAAATTAGAAATCCTACCGTCAAGAAAAAATAGATAACATGTAAGATTCTTAGAGGTTCGTTTCAATATAAGATTACGTCATCTTTCGTCGTTAAAATAATTCACTACGATAAAAAGAAGTTGATAAGAGAAAATCGTACACCCTATTTTTGCTAGCATCTCTCGCTTTTTTATGATAATACAAAACTCCAATGACGACTCTCTATTTAACTATCTCTCACTTAAGGATTAATTCACCATCAAATGACTCATATACATCGACAATAACTCCTCAATCCTCAAAAAGAAGTCCAAGCACGCAACTTTAATTTTTTGATTGGAACAGTTTTCATTAGCATGTCAATTGGATTCCGATTCCCTTGAATACTTTCAAATATCAAGATTTCATCCTTCGAAATCGATTTGATGAAGTAATAGTGAATATGTATATGCTTCATCTTTGCATGATAAACATGATTTTTCGCTAAGTGAATAACACTCTGGTTGGCACAATGCAACATCCCATACTTGTAACATCGTTCGCATATTGTCTTCCCACAACGACGATAATTAGGTTCCACAACTTAATAACTAAAAGCTTTCAACAAAAGTCAAAAACTCATACCTACAAAAAAAAAAGCTTGATGACCAAAACCCCAGAAGAAGATGAACTAAAGACTCTTAACTACTAGAACTTCAAGGTCTTCTAGGAAGATATAAAATACTTAGGGGCTAAAATGCAATAGGTAGAAAATGGAGCCATATACTCCAAAAATAAAAAAATTAATACTATTCAACATCACTAATGTCAAGCACGGTGGCAATTGTATAGTATTAAATGATAAATTCACTTAAATGTATTATTATGCCCCTGTTTAGTACACATTAAAATCTTTATTATCATTCTTCTACTCATTTTAACCACACATTTTTCAATAAAATAATATTTTCCATCACATTAATAACTTTTCCTTCTTTTTCAACTAAACATTCTTCATCAATCAACTATTCTAAAATACATTCTTTCAAAATAATATGGCTCAAACACACCCTATATGATTCATTTAATTAAATTTACAAATATGACCATCTAGATTGGTATTGGAGCACCATTATTAGAGAGAGAGAGAGAGAGAGAGAGAGCCCAAATGAAACTTCCCAATTATTTCGTTGAGAGAGAGAGAGAGAGAGAGAGAGAGAGAGAGAAACCCCAAATGAAACTTCCCAATTATTTCGTTGCTGACTCGGACCAAATCCAAAGGCCATATGTGGATAAGATCGTCAAAATTGACCCCGCACACAGACTTATAACACGCACATATACATATACGTGTGTACGCATCCATTGAACATCGCTTGTCGATTTCTATGACTCCACTATTGTAATCAAAGAGTGTCCCCTCATACACAATCCTATTAGCCCCCTTTTTTTAAATTTAAAAAAAAAAAAAAATTATCTATCACTCATACTTCTATAAAAAGCCATATGCCCATCACATTGTTCAACTGCAACGCTTTTCGAATCTGCTTTGATTGCCAATTGTAATTTCACTTTAATCGACAATTTATACAAGAATTCGTGAATTTCGCTTGTGGGTTTTCAATATCTTGGGATTCTTTGGAGTTTAATATACAGAAATCGTGGGAATGGCTGCTGTTGTTGTAGGGTGTGGTTCTGCATCAATTTCTTGGGTTCAATTGAAGGATTCTTCATCAAAGAGGAATGTGAAGAATAGATTTAGGGTTTCATGCGTTTCATCTTCTGCTGTTAGTGATCCTTATAAGACTCTGAGGATTCATCCTGGTGCCTCTGTATCTGAGGTCAAGAAAGCATTTAGACAGCTTGCTCTTCAGGTAAAATTTTCATTTATCCACACAAAAATATATATATATATTTTAATCTTTTGAGTCAAAAAAATGTGTTTTCTCTTGAATATTTTGAAATTGCATTGTCATTAACTTGTTGATTTCGATTTAATTTCAGTATCATCCAGATGTCTGCAGAGGAAGCAATTGTGCCATCCAATTTCACCAAATTAATGAAGCCTATAATGTAAGTAAATTTATCAACTATTTTACACATCTTAATGCACAAATCCATGTAATGGTCGATTCTTGATGTGTATTTTTTTTGTTTCTGAAAATAATGTTTATATTAATGTGGTGCAGATTGTAATGAGTAATTTGAGAGGGGAATTAAGCAATCCCGAGATGCAAATGTACGAGCAATACGACATGGCAGGGGACGACGAACAAATGAGAGGGGCGAACGATCAAGATTGGGATCTCTGGGAAGAATGGATGGGATGGGAAGGAGCGGGAATACGCGACTACTCATCCCATATAAACCCTTACATTTGATCTTAAAATTGTGGGTTCATACTGTTAATATGTTGTTTGGGAAAGTGGAAGCCCACATCTTCATAGATGTTTGAGCTGTACATAATTACGCTTATCTTCTTTACTCTGCACATAGTACAATCAAAATAAGGGATCATATCCATAATTCTTGCTAATTTTACTTTAAGATTACTATGTAAATGAAACATGAGTTAATCGAATAAGTGATTTCTATGGTTACCAACTTTTAGTACTTCAGTCTTCATGGTACATTTGCTAATTTTGGCACCAAATACCTGTACATAAAAGTTCAAATCCTGTTGGCAGAGTAGGCTAATAAGATGTGGCCATGTTGGCTTCATCCTGGGCGACGCATCCAGGATCAGTATTGGCCCTACACGGGCAAATTCAGGAGAGCCTGGGCCCGTGAGCCAGCACTCCCCTTTTTCCTGCTTCGGTTCGTGTGAACCAACAATCAAGATTTCTGATAAATGAAACTCTATGGTTTGGCTAATGAAAAATGCAACCACAGCGTCTGGCACAAGAATCTCTCTATAAATTAACCCAGAAACATAACTGTCGTCAAATTGAAAAAATGGAAAATATATTCCTACAATGCAATAAGCATTAGAAGTTATTATCACCCATTATGATCACTTTGAAAGAATTTCACTTGTTAAGAACAGAGTTTCCATATTACGATACGATGAAAACCAAAATCCAGATTTCTGGAAGGCTACAAGATTGTCACTGAAGCAAGACAATTATTCTTCATTTAGATATGGATGAACCAGCGGAGAGTCTTTCATTCCTTGCTTTATCAGCCTTTTCCATGTAATCTTGATGCGACTGATGTTTTGCTCCTGGAAAAGAAAATACAAACTTTTGTCAGGTCGAGCTGTTTCACTATAACCAACGTTTGAAATCATGAAAAGAAAGGAACAAGCCAATGCAATTATCTGAGAAGAAATTCCAACTAAAAATATAGAAAATCCTAGCAGAAAACCACTAGATCTCTGTTCGTCTGGCAAACTCTACCACATCTTCCAAAATTTGTTTTGTATTCGTTTCTTTTCATTATCAGTTCTTTTTAGTTTGTCCTCCTTTTTGGCAGAGGAAGGGGAGATGATTGCAACACGAGGAGCTCCTGACCAAGTCAGTTTCCAATTATACCCAAATTATTTCCAATAATTCCCAAATGAAAATGTACACACCCTAAAGAACAGAGATTTGGCTGGATAGGAGGAGATAATGATAGCAGATTTGCTTCCTCAATCGAGGCAATGGGTTTTGAAGATCCTCTTCATTTTATTTACGCATTCATGTTGTTGAAGGTCGCTCTAAGCAACCTTGCAATGTGTAAACTAATCAACAAACTAGTCCAAAAGTTGAACTACACAGGAGAATATATCCATCAAACAAAATTTCGAGTGTATGCCTCAACCAAGCCAACCTCAATCGATTCACTGACCACCAATTACATAATCTGATTCATGAGATAGGTATCTTTATATTTAAACACCAAGGTAGTCTTGGTACACACAACTCTGCTTTAGGGGCAATAAACATGACACTATTAAGCCGCCTTTATTTGACAAAGAAAATTCTCAAGCTTATCTGTATTTAGCCATGCTTTTAGGAAAAATGGGAGTAAAGCCAACACCAACAGGAAGGAACTATTTGCAGTGAGACTTCACTTGGTCTCTGTCAGCATTTATCTAATTTTTCCTTTCCTTCCTGGCTGAGAAAAGAAAGGTGCCCGTGCCAGCATTATTTTCTCTACCTCTCTCCCCACACTACATTTCTACATATCTCACGGTACTTAAGGTCCTCTCCCTCCCGAGTCGAAACCTCTAACTCTTCATCAACTCCCCCACCCTAGGATTGCGGCCGTGACTTTGACTTACTTCCAACAAAATTGTTTCAGAAAAAAATGCAATAAAAGTATATAAACGACGATAAATTTACCAAGGTTTAGCTTGACAAATTTACCAAGGTTTAGCTTGATAAATTTCATAACTCGTTCTTGCTTAGCTCTCATGGACTTAACCACTCGGATTGAACTATTCATTTAAAAATAGCCATCAAATACTCCAAAAGTAACAAGAACAATTCCAAATATCAAAACATTCATTCCAATCGATACTAACCGTAGAATTCTCAAAAAAATCCAGCTATGTTAAATATATTTTTAAAATTTATTTGTCGAAAACCTCCCATAAATCCTATTTCTGGTAGTAGCAATAGCACGCAGTAACAAATCAATAGCCACATATTCATCAATCCCATAACAGAAAATAGCAGCTCCACAAAGAAATGCCAAATTTTAATCAAGTTTTCAAAATCACATTCACAAATAGTGAAAAATGAGGATGCCCAAAATCCAAATCAACCCTCGAGTCTAAGAACAACAGAAAAATGTTAAAAGGAAACGAACCTCGAGTCATGAGGTACCAAGGGACACCAAAAATGACACCAATTACGGCGATGCCTCCAAAGACATGCTTCTTTTCTCCACTATACAAATAGTGTTCCAATTTAGCCTTGAATCCTCCTCCTCCTGCTCCCCCAGATCCACTTTTCTTCGAATCACTGCTCATTTTTTCTTATTTCTTTTCGCGAATTTCAGTTCCTTCTCCTCGCTTTGCTTGAACTTAAAACCCTCGTTCTATTAATTTTGAGGTGGTTTAGTTGAGGCCCTATTGTCTGTTTTTCTCTATGTTTAATTGGCCTCGTTTAAATAAAATTGAAAATTACTTTAAAATAACTTTTTATTTTGAATTATGTTTATATTATACTTTTTACTTTAAAGTAAAAAATTACATATTTTTAAAAATAATTCTAATCATTTTCTATTATTTTTAAAATACATTTTTATCTCTCATATTTTTAACTAATTATTTTTCAATATAATAATATTACACGCAGATTCACAGAATCACAAATCCAAAACTTTTCCTTATTTTTTAGTCACACATTCTACGTCAAAACACTATTCCAAAAAAGTATTTTAAGCAAAAAAATAGGGCTCAAACAGACCACTCTTATTCTTTCAAATTTTGAGTAACATGCATTTTTTTTATTTTCTATTTATTTATTTATTTTTTGTGTGCTGCTTGGCAGTTAATTCTATTTACGTCGAAATTATTCGCCTTTATAGTAAAATAAGTAACCTTAAAATGATCTCTAGTAGAATAAGTGATTAGTTGCTTAGTCCTTGTTCGACGTTTATGTTTTTCAAACTCATTTCCAAACAAACAATTTCTGAGATAAAAGATTTCTGAGATCCGCAACTTTTATCAACTTCTCAATAACACTTTCCATCAACATTTATCAAAATCTTAAAAAAAATAAATAAATAAATAAACAGGGCGGTCTTAATATACATCAAATAGAAAAAAAAATGCGATTTTTTACACGCTGCTTCCATCTCTACAAACCAGTTTCTCCAAGTGTACATCCTGGCATACAATGGATTTAAAGAACCAAGAGAACTTGTTTCAAAAGCTGATCTACATTGTTCTAATATTTCTCCTCGACCTGCTGGGAAATTTTGGAGGAGGAGATGGAGAAAACTCGAATGGAAGCTGTGGGATTTCCATTTCCCGTTTCAAAATCTTGACAATCTCTCCAATGTCTGGCCGCAGTTCAGGCATTTTTTGTAGGCAAGCAAGGGCCAAATTAATACACAAGCTAGCCTCGTCCTTGTTATACTCATCGCTCAGCCTCTCATCCACGAGTTCTAATATGTTTCCGGTATGAGCCAATTGCCTACACCAGCTTATTAAGTTTGCTTTCTCGAGCTTCATTGGTGATGAAAGTACGTGAAGTGGCCGTCTGCCTGAGACAATTACAAGTATTAAAACACCAAAGCTGTAAATATCGGCCTTCTCCATTAAGTATCCACATCCACTGTATTCTGGTGCAGCATAGCACAAAGTACCCCTCATGCTCGTTGTGCTACTTAACTCTCGACTGAAAAGATCTCCACTCCACATGTCACTCCCTACAGAACGGGAATCCTTCTTCTTCCTACCCTTCCTAAAACTGAACTCCATATCCGGATCATTCATATTATGGCTCTTGTGACTCGATTTTCTCCTCATTTTGAAGCGTTTTCCCAAATTCAAGCGTACTTTGAACAGTTTCGTAGTCCTTATTTGAAACTTGTTCACCTTATTATTCTTCTTGCTAAGTTCGTCAAGGTGTTCTTCTTTCCACCATTCTTGAATCTTCCGATGCTTCTTAGAATGCACTTTCCACCTCTTTGAATCCTCCTTCTCAATCGCACCATCAGGACACTCAAATCCCAGTTCTTGTAAAGGATTATCATTCGCTTTTTCAAATTTCTCCAGCTGCGTTGAATTAACCAAGTCAATTCTCGATGGGGGGCACTGATTTTCTTCGTCCCAATTAGAATTAGTTGAAGGGTAGATTTGGCTTCCTATCCACTCCTTGACATAATCTTTACTGCACAATTCACCATTACCATCCTGTTTCCACCACCAATCCTTTCCCCATTGTTTTGCACCCACATTATTACTATCACTATCATCCCTAACCATAGCAGCATTCAAGTTCAACTCCTTACTTGGACTGATGCTACTTAGGTTGTCATTATAATTCACAGACTTGTTATCGACCCCCTTTCCATTTTCAATCGTCGAGACCTCCTTACCCTTCACAATCCCATCTTTAATATCAATCTCATTCCCAAAATCACTACTCCAATTTAAAGAACTCAAGGCCAAATTTTTCACATTATGATAACTTCTGCAACTATTTTTTGACGAAGAAGAAGCTTGCAAAGCCAGAGCAAAATCTACCTCATCATGATCATGACTCTCCACTGGAGTCCCAATTGCTGGAGTCTCATTCTCACCACCTTCTCCAACTGCATTCATGTTCCCAGAAATCTCTTCACTCTTCAATAATTCTTGGCTCTTCCACAAGTCTTGACTGAACAAATCGACACCAAACTCACCCTCAAGCTTCAACCTCGACAAACCAAAATCCGAAAGTTTAGCCTTAAACTCCGAATCAAGTAACACGTTGCTTGGCTTCACATCCCCATGGATCACTGGTGGATCACATTCAAGATGCAAAAATGACAATGCCTTGGCAACATTAAGTATAATATCAAACCTCCTAGCCCAATTCAAACTCTTATTATTACAGTTATTATTAGACTCTGAAAATAAAGACTCTTGCAAGCTTTTGTTAGGCATGTACTCATAAACCACAAGTCTCTTATTTCTATCCACACAATAACCCAATAAATTAACAACAAGAGGACAAGATTTTAGCCCTCCCAGAATATTTAACTCATTCTGAAACTCCTGTTCAAACTGAAAGGAAGTTGAATCAAGAATTTTTATGGCTACCAATTTTCCATCCTTGAGAATACCTCTGAATACAGTTCCAGAGCCTCCTTTGCCAATGGAATTGGAATCACTGAAGTTCTGGGTGGCATCCTTTAGCTCTCTGTAACTATACCTCTGGAGCTTGTTTAAGGGTGTAGTGGAATCATATGGGCTCGTGCGTGACCTATTAACCAAAGAATACCACAAATAGTAAATGAAATAAAGAATGGCAAAGAGGATAGCTAGACAAGAACAAATTGTTACTGTAAAGAAAATTATGCTTGTTTTGGGTCTTGAATTTGATTTGAATGGCTGTCTTGAGGTCATTCTGCTGCTGGTTTATGGAAATGGTGATGGGAGAAGTTAGGTACAGAAGGGGGGCAGGATGAATTTTGCTGGAAACTTATGTTTCTATGCTTTACAGTTGGATAGCCATATATAAGTGTAGATTATTACAGTTCGAGTTCAGTCGATGTTTATGTTAAATGTGTGTTTGAGCTGCATTATTTTGGAAGAATGTATTATGGAATAGTAGATTGATAGAGAATATGTGGTTGAAAGAGAAGGAAATTTTTTTGATGTGATGGAAAATATTATTTTATTGAAGAATGTTTGGTTAAAAATGAGTAGAAGAATGAAAATAAAAATTTTAATATTTACCAATCAGGGCTGTAAAATCTGATATTATTAACAATTTAAAGAATATAATTTTAGTTTCTTTTATATACTGAAAACATTGAGTCATATTCTCTTGTTAAAATTGCATTTTAGAATAGTAATTTAATGAAGAATATGAGATTAAAAAATAAAGAAAATTTTTAAATTTAAGTGTAACATTATTTTATTGAAGAATGTATGATTTAAATGAGAGAGAGAAAAAAATGTATTTTAAAAATAATGGACAACAAACGAGGGCTTAATCAGAAATTCAGAATAGTTTAGAATATTTTTGGGTATTTTGAGTTAGTTTAATGGAAGTGAGTTGAAATTAGGGGATGAAGATGATTAAAGAAAAGGAGGGAGCTTTTGACTAAAGGGAGCTTTTGCAGGGTATTGGGGGAAGAAAATTGGAAGAAGAGAAAGCAAGGTGGAGTGGTGGGTAATGGGTTCCAGTCTGTTTGGCTGATTTTCATTTTCTTTTTGAGTGGCAATAATTAATTCTGAAGAATTTCAATGCAAATTTATAAAAATGTCCATTTTTTTTTTTCATTTGTCAAAATGAAAAAGAGATTATATTTTAATTTTTAGTTTAAAAAGTTCCTTTTTGATTAATACCTAAATATTCTTTTTTCTTCAATTCACACGCAACACTCCTTCCGTGTTTATGGAAATGAAAAAGATAATCACCCCTTAATCAGTCTTGCCCTCGTTTCTTTATTGACCAGTATAATACGTCAACATCACTAATTAGTAATAAATCTAAATCTATTGAGTAACAATTCGATCAAAGAGACTATGCATTACAAAGTTTAGTAACCTCGACATGAGCCATAAGTTCATATTTTCTAATTCTAATGATAAAATTGTTGTTGGTGTATACGACAAGCATGTTTTTTACAAATGCTCAATCGCCCCAAATCTTTTACCTAGAATTATACTATATTCTTTTAATCGGGCTATCCCACGTGTAAATAATCTCTTCATCATTAATTTGTTCCCAAAAGATGGCCTAATTTGAAAGAAAAGCTGCAATTCATCATTCGATTGCATACTTTAAACAATAAAAGAAGGCCAAAATGGGAAGGTTTGAAACATATTGCAGCAAACATTAAAAATGTATGCTTTCTCAAACATAATTTATTTTAACATCAAGTTAAGAGACAAATCCTTTTGCCGTGTTTGGTATACCGTCTTACATATTGTACAGAGACCGACAATGATTATATCCCGTGCTATTCAATTGGCCTGTCAAATGTGCACTAAATTGCTATTTTACATTGAACTAACGTTTTATAAAAAAGGAAAAAAAAAAAAAAAAAAACTATAACAATCATAGATTGTTGATTGTTGATCAACTTCAATAAAAGGATCACTACCTAAAGAAAAAAATTTAAAAAATAATAATAATCGCGATATGCTTATACATCAAAGAGACACACAATATATAATTATTTTTGGGTGGCACTGTTTACATCCACGATTTTTACATCTACATCAACTTCTAAAAGATAATTATATTATATTTTTAATCTTATGCAAAATTTACCTAAACAGACATATATAAAATTAAATAAAAATATATCTTTCTGAGTTCATCCACTCATATTTATTTTCATTAAATTCTTTTAAATCTTTTTATATTCTTTAAAATTGTGTTTACTAAACTTCTAACAATCATAAAATATCATCTTCCACTAAAATCATAAAATCCTAATTATCATCAAATATCATCGCCAAACAATAATGGAAGAGATACAATTAGAGGATTTTTGTTTTAGACTAAAAGATGAAAGTTGTGATTTGATTCTAGATTTACTCCGTAACTCATTGGAGAATATGGTCATTCAACAACCACAACAAATAATAAAAATCTTATTTCAGTGAAA
>CAIGRR010434257.1:0-10407 GCA_903798365.1 Fraxinus sp. 1973-6204 | reverse complement strand
ATATAAATTTCTTGAAAATTCATATATTTTTATTTTTAAAAACCAACCAACTAACGTGGAACGCACGTTCATCCCACTAGTTATAAAAAATGAACAAATAATTATAGCTAAGTTAAAAAAAAAAATATTACATAGGAAATGATTGGAGCTCAAACTCGAAAGATGTAACGACTCGAACATTGTGCCTAAGTCATTGTATAATACGTATTGTTGATTTTGAGAGAGTCTAAATTCATCTTACCCCTTACAACAAATTGGTACTAGGATTCAATTTAAATATATCTCTAAGGTAGAGGTTTTAGATTCAAACTCTATGGGACGTGGTAAAGAATCATGAGAGATCAAATGTGTTTAGGCTCTCCCAAAGTAGACAATTCTTATAATATAACGAGTTGTCCAATTGATATCGAGATTCTACTAAAATATCGCGTAATGCATACGTATTGAATTCAAATCATGGAGGATGCGACAGTAAGCTGTGAGTAGTAAGATTGATTTTAGACTACCCAAAAACGAACACTATGTATGGTATAACAACTTTGTCACGAGGTTCGGATCATTACAAAATAACCAACCAAAGGTTACCGTGTAATGACCATCGATAAATGAACAATATTCAACCAAATTAAGAAAGTCGACCAATTAACAACAATTCGCTAAATAATAGCAGTCGACTAATCACCCATAGAAAAGGTTGGCCGATCGACTATGACGCATATGTGCCATTATTCCTACATTTTGAATTTCTTGAATGACGATTATGCACCTCAGTCACGGATACTCGAAATGATAGAGCGCGTTTCTTAAGGCTCTAAAAATGACGTGGCACGTGGACAAAAATCAACTACGTATGAATGCATTAAGAAAAAAAGGTGTTTAAGGTTTTTCCTATTGACTTTTTAAATCCTTACTTCTACATTTCTCATTTTTCGCCGATATTGTCTTTCTTCTTCATCTGGTTACTCTCACATAAAGATGAAGAGTGAGTCGGAGCAATTTCATTTGGGTTTATAATTAATACTATAAGAGGATGACGTGGAAAAATATAAATCAACTGAAATCTCGAGAAGTTCATCGATGATTTTAGGATTAATTATCTCAATTATCGTTGAACTTTCCCAAATGTTTTCCAAATTGTAATGAACTTTAAATTTTCAGAGTTGTCACTTAGGGGGTATTTGCTTTATTGTTTTCAATTTTCAATTTTGCAAACGCCAAAAACTTATTTGGTCAGTTATTTTTGAATTTTTTTTAAAAAAGTTAAACTTATAATATAAAACTCCCAATGCTTGACGCTTTGAGCGTAAAATTTGAAAACACTGATAAGCGTTTAAATAAAATTTTTATTTATGTATATAAAAAAAGATATAAGATTCTAAAAAATATAATTAAAAAATTTTGATGAATTCTAAGGAATAAAAAATGAAATCTAGAAATATAATTTTAAAAAAAACTAAAATTTTAAATTTATATAAAAAAAATTAATTCTAGTTTTTGTTAGAATAATAAATTTCTAAAAAAATAAAAATAATTCAAAACCTTAATGATTATTTACATCAAAATTCTATATACGAACTCAGACAGAAATTATATGTTCACATTATTAACTATTAATTTTTATTTTGATTGTTTTGCCAACTCAATTTGTTTTTATTTTTTGTAGCGAAAAAATGGTAAGATTTATTAACTTTAAAATGTATATATTATTTGATATCATATTAATATAAAATTATTCAATTTACTAAATAATAAAATTTAATGATATAAAATAATTCCTCAAAATTTTAAATCAAACATATTAACTGTCTGTTTTGACAAATAATTTTTTTTAATGATAAACCAAATGTGTTTTTAAAAATTATAAAACATACTCTAAAAAGGAAAAATGAAACAAAAACCTAATGAGCCCTTAACTTTTTCGAACCTTTTCCGCTGTTATTGGATTTTAAAAGTTCATCGAGCCCAGTTTGAGCCACATTTTCATTTTCATTCTTCTATTAATTTTTGACCACACGTTTTTCAATAAAATAATAATTTCTATCATATCACAAAAAAATGCATTCTCTCCTAAAAATGTGCATCAAACACACTCCGGATTGTTTATCAAAATTTTATCAAATCATCATTCCATTGTACTTTGTTTTTAACGATAAGAGATTTAATGACATGATAGAGGAACCAACTAATAAAAACATTTTGATGAATTCGTCAAATTTATTAACTTTTAAAATAACCAGTCACCATATGACAAATGAGGACATATTCGAGTTGCAAAGTTCACGACAATTGTGAAACATTGATTTCAATCAAAAGAAATTTAAGCAGTGATTTTCTTTGACAAAGTAAATCGCGTATGGTTGTTTGCGATTCTGGTAATCGCAAAAAGTGCTAGACATCATAATTGAATTTCCTTGAACCCCAACAAAACCCACAAAGGAATTTCTCTTCCTTCCCTTTTCCCTGACCAGTCAATTTCCGTTGTTGCATACTATGAGTGAAAATGCTTCTCAGAAGTTTTTCTAAACGCTGCTTTTGCACTGCTATTAATCCACGGCCATGGCTTTTTGTGGGCTTGGGAAATCCAGGAGATAAATATAAGGGCACAAGACACAACGTGGGCTTTGAATTGATTGATGCATTTGCTGCGTCGCAAGGGATACCCATGGAATCGGTCTTCTTCAAGGCCACCTTTGGAAAAGGTCTATTGAGCTAATTACAATATACACCTGTGTGTGTGTGTTTTTTGCTTATTTATAGCAGAAGTCTGAGCATGTTTTTGGGGCAATATCTGAAGTTGATGAATATTAATGTTTTGATGCATTTCTTCAGGTCTTGTTAATGGGGTTCCAGTTTTCTTGGCAAAGCCTCAGACTTACATGAATTTGAGCGGTGAATCTGTAAGCAATTAGTTAATATTTTTTTAAGAATGTCTGTATTTGTGGGTAGCAAAGCTTTTATATTTACTCTGAAAATCTGGGTCGTACTTTGTGAACTTACTGGTGCTATAATTGATTCCGAAAAAAACATGTTTATATGTGAGAATTAATATTTTTTTCGAGAGTAAATATACAAGTTTCAAAGGTTCTGGTTATATAATGTATGGTTATGTTTGAACTATTTTGACCACACTCAAGTGGATTTGTTTAAAACTCTGTTCATCCTCACAGCATATTTCTTTCAAAAGTTTTAATAATCATAGTTGCAAGGCCAGAAGATGATTCTTGCATCGAATTAGTTGGACTCCTAAAGTACTTACTTCTATTCGGATACTCAAACTATTAAAATGTATAAAATGAATATATATCATAAATGTGACAAAGCTTTTGGTTAACTTCCTGTAAATATCCTCCTTTATTTGATATTGAGCTTGCAATTCACTATGAAGTAAATTAGGTGGAGTTAACTAGCACGCAAAGCAATCCAACTTGGGACTCCCCGCTCCGAAAGCAAGAATCATACAACTAGTCCAGATTCTTTGTTTGTTATCAAATGTTGAAAATATTTGAACTTATTCTCTGGTTTGTCAATGGAATGTTTTTCACGTGCCTATCAAGGTTCTAACTCGTATTTCAATATTACAATACTATTGACAAATGAAACTAGGGGTGGGCACAGATACGGGTTTCTTCGAGAACAAGACCAATCTGGTTCCTATTGGGAATTGTAAATAAGGATCCACAGGTTCTGTGGGCAAAAAAGGAACCGGTTCAAAACATAATGGTTTGGTCCGTTGTGAATAAACTCTAAAGTTGAAATTGTGTATAAATTTTTCTGTTTTATAGGTGAGTAAATTGTTAATTATTCTAAATCCTTATTAAAGTCATAAATCTGATTTGATTATATGATTATTATAAAAATTGGTTTTGTAGCCAGAACCGAGAACTGAACCAATTTTAATTGGAAATGAACCAGCTATTTCGGTCCGGTTCAGGTGGTTCCCCGAAAAAAGGTCCACCCCTAGATGAAATCTCAATTTAAATGAAAATGGTTGCTCTCTCTCTCTCTCTCTCTCTGTGTGTGTGTGTGTGTGTGCGCGCGTGTGTGTGCGAGTGAGCTGCATTAACTTTCACTTTCTCTGCAGAGTGGTCCACTTGCAGCCTATTATAAGCTTCCTCTCAATCGAGTGCTAGTGGTACTGTCTTAAAGACAATTTGAAAGAGCTTATCCTTTGTTTAGGTTGTTTAAGTTCATTCAGATATAGTGCTGATCCTTAATGCTTTTCTGTTGTAGTTTCACGATGACATGGATTTACCTTGTGGTGTACTCCGTCTTCACCCCAAGGGTAATCATGGGCGTCACAATGGGTAAAAATATAGCAACTTCGTTTCTTTAAATTACTCGACAATTATTGTTTTTCCCATTGATATGGAGGGTCATGACAAGTGAAGATGTTTTATGCATACTTGTATAGGTGTTTGCCCTTACCATCTGCTGGTCTAGTCTACATGATGTAATTATGTAACCTAGCATTGATTCTTAATCCATCGACAATTTTGTAATTAGCAGTCTATTAACTAATCTCCAATCTTCCAACAAATAGGCAGAACACGCTTCTTATTCTTCCTGGTTAACCTTTCACTATCTGAAGTTGGGGAAGAATTGACATTAAGCATAGAAACAGTCTCCTATATACTTGCCACTTGTTTTCTTTTTTGTGTTTTTTATTTGCCAATTTCTGTTGATGAAAGATCCTGCTTTGTGCTTATTTTGGTCACATTGAGGTTGTGATTTTTGTAGGTCTTGCATGTTACTAAATTCATTTTTACTACTTCATAGACTTTGAGCAAGTGTTCATGATCACTGATCGCAAGTGGCTTGTTATGACAATTATGTTAAAATTGCTGCCGCATTGTTTTGACTATTGAAAATTCTAATGCTGATATGTCAACATTCCTGTTTTTACGTTGATGTGGTTTTAATTAAAATTTTATGTTATTTCTTTTTGTAACTTTAAAGTACAATGGTCCATCAGCCACTTGACGTGTCTTACTATCTAACACCACTATGCTATCCTTGTACATAAGGATTGAACATTTAACTCTTGGATGGATTTTGCATTTTTTCAGAATGGACTCTAAAATTTATCCTGCTCCATTTTTCTGCATTTGTTAGGTTGAAGAGCGTGATCTATAATTTTCGTGGGAATAGGGAGTTTCCTCGGTTAAGAATTGGTTAGTTTAAATCCTCAAGTTCCATATTTGTAGTGGGTCCTCTTGAATTTTGTTATAAATGACTAAATTATAGAGCGTGATCTATAATTTTGATGGGAATAGGGAGTTTCCTCGGTTAAGAATTGGTTAGTTCGAATCCTCAAGTTCAATATTTGTAGTGGGTCCTCTTGAATTCTGTTATAAATGACTAAATTCAAATATAATTCATTTATTAGGTATAGGGAAGCCTCCTGGTCAAATGGATCCAAAAGCATTCTTGCTCCAAAAGTTCAATGCTACAGCTCGAGAACGGGTATGTCTATTTCTATAGCTCTTGTTTTTAAATGTCAAAATACTTTGACGGGAACCCCTTCCTCCACCTGTAACTTTCCAACTTGCGAACCTCACTTGTGGCGGAGGAATACCCTGATTACATACTCGATAGTTGACACTACACCAAAACAAACTATGTCTGCTAAATGACAACCGATTGAAAAATGTTGATGATAAACTAGTTAAACATGACAAATGAGAGAAACAAAAAACAAACCAAGCCTGACAACCCTCCACAATAACACAAATAAATCAACTATGAATATAAGCTACTCTAAGTCGATCTAAACGGACAAGTCCACGAACAACTCTAGGTTGCTCCATGTGTGAGTAAAACCTCTCCGTATGCCCTTCTGCACCTAATTTTGTCAATGTATCTGCCACTTGATTACCTTCCCTGTACTGATGCATTACATGAACCTCAAAATGATGAATCAAAACCAGTAACTCTTCCCAAAAATCCCACAGATACCAGACTGTGCACTTACGGTTTATTAGCCAATTAATAATAATTAGAGAATCACGTTCAATTTGAACAACACAAGCCCCAAGTTGTTGGCATACCTTCAAACCTTCAATAATAGCCCTCAACTCTGCTTCTGTATTAGTAGCCTCCCCTAATTGAGATGCAAAACCAACCATAACATTCCCAAGCTCATCCCTTATAACACCCCCACAACAAGATTGGCCAGGGTTCCCGAAACTACAACCATCTACATTAAGTTTGACCATGCCCGCTATCGGCTTCCTCGAAGTGATCATACTAGTTTGCATTTGCCTCCGCATCACACATGGAACGTCCAAATCAGACAAAATTCTAGCATCATGAAAAGAAAGGACCTTAACTTTTTTTATGGAAGAGGCCATTTGTTGTAACCAGAATTTTATAGATGTGATTGCTTCCTCAACTGATTCATACCCGCCCTCCATTCGAGCTCAATACCGCCTTGCCTACAACCGTCAGGTAATTAGACAAGGAAGCATACCTAGAAGACAGTCTAGCTGTGTAGATGAGCCCACCGTAGCTGAACCCCCTCCCACCAATCTTGTTTACTCATCCATCGCACACCTAAATAATGCGATAATTTCCTCCAAACTTCATCTGCAAAGTCCCCTGTGCTCAAGACATGATCTATATTTTCGTCGTGACCTACTACACAACAGTTACATCTAGAAGCTATAGCAATCCCTACTTTCTGAATACGAGAATCTACACCGAGGCTCCTTCATAAAGCTTTCCACATAGCCATTGACACCCGCTTAGGAATAGCTTTGTTCCAAACCCACTTGGCCCAATGCACTTCTGGAGCTTTAATTCTAATCATATCCCTAGCACTTCTCGAAGTAAAGATGCCATGCTTATGTGGTTTCCATATCAAAATATCCTGACCCGACTTGCAAGCATGAAGTTTTTGCATAATATTACCCGTCACCTCTTCTCCAACAAGTTCATGTAACCTCTACACATCCCATCCGGACTCCAAACACAAATTCTGTATTCTCAAACCAGGTTGGTTAATATTAGTAACTTGGTGGCATAAGAGGCCATTCGGCATCCAATGAGAAAACCAAAACGAAATATTTCCTTCCTTTACCTTCAATTGACAATTTGCAGCTACCTCAGGTAAAACATCCACAATAGATTTCCAAAATTTGGATCCCCTTCTACTCAGTGTAGAGACATCCATCAAGCCATTTTTAGTGTATTTAGCTCTAAAGAATTTTGCCCATAGAGAATCATCCGTCAATAACTTCCATGCAAACTTCATATGTAGGGACCGCTGTACCTTCTCAAACCTACGAAAACCAAGACCCCCCTCCATCACTGGCTTACATATCTTCTCCCAAGCAACCCATTTTTTCCTTGGCCTTCCATTTAATAGGCAGAACCTCTGACAAATCTTTAGCATTGTATCTTGTTTTTAAATCATGATATATTGAATTTGTTTTAATAGTGGTCTCTGGCATCGCTTGTTCCGTGTTGTCCAATTTTAGGCTTATAAATTCTATAAAGTTTCTCGCTGATGTAATTCGATCCAAAATCTGAACTTGGTAACTTGTACTCACTGGGCTAATTACTTTTAACTATTGTTTTTTATGCATTTTGCTAAGTATATATGGTGAAAAAACCATAACACCTCAGTCCCACTATAATGCGAAAAGTTGTTAACATTGTCTTTTGGTTGTCAAGATTGATGCTGCATTGCAAGAGGGCGTTGATGCATTGAAACATATTTTGTCCAAAGGTTTAACAGAAAGTGCGAGATGCTTTAATACAGAGCAGAAGTACAAACACATAAGACTGCAGACTATGCCAGTATAAGAAGCTATACTCCAAGGTAGTCAGACTGAATACTTGTGCATGCCTGATTTCCTGTGGTCTATTTTCGTTATGCAAAAAATGCATTAATAGTCCATTAGCACTTTTTTACCTATTGTCAAAATAAGTAACTTATTTTTAATTTTGATTAATAAACCTTTTAAGCTTAGCGAAACATTGCCTTCACTTTATCTCCGAAAAAGTACTACTTTATTAAAATTTGCTGAACATGCTCTAGTTCCCTACTGTGCTT
The DNA here is from genome assembly GCA_903798365.1 of Fraxinus sp. 1973-6204. Taxonomy (NCBI): domain Eukaryota; kingdom Viridiplantae; phylum Streptophyta; class Magnoliopsida; order Lamiales; family Oleaceae; genus Fraxinus; species Fraxinus sp. 1973-6204. The sequence goes on along the minus strand of CAIGRR010434257.1, from coordinate 2,351 downwards.
AATAATACGACAACATGGACTGATTATAAAATGCTCATTGCCAGGGGAAGTTACCCATTTAGCTAGAACACCTGCTGCTTGTCTGGTGTCCATAACAGAAAAAACATTGCAAGGATTGTAATCCAGAGATCGCAATCAAAGGGTTTCGTCATAAAATCTAGAGTTTGTTGACCACTTCTGTGAAAAGAATCAAATCTATGGTACGAGTGTTTATAGACTTGCACATAAGCTAAAAATTATGCTTGCATCTAGAAGCCTATTGGCCTTATTTCTGCTGTAACAGGGCTGTGATTCTCATACTGAACATTACTAGTGCATACAAATCCAAAATGGATTCTTTTATGGTGATACCTTATTGCTTTTAAAATAGCACCAACTCCCTTTAGTTTACTTAACTTTCGCCATTGTTCCTTTTAGCTACGTTTATGCGAGTAAAATGCTGTATTTGTCAAGCTAGATAACAGTGTGTAAAGAAATGGTTCTTTTTCAATATGTTTTTCATACTGTCTCCAGAATTTGACAGTTGTATGAATGAGTAGCTAGTTGAATTCCCTTATTTCGAACATGATCTATAGTTATATTGGTGGGCTTTTCATTCCATTTGTTTAATGTTTGAGAGTACTGGTTCCACCACAAGATTTTTAACTTAGTTTTTTACATAAATTCTATCCAATGTTGTCCAGTCCAGTGCAATAGAAATGTTATCATTATTAGTCTTGGTCCGGTTCAGACACCGATTTTTTAAGCGCTTAGCTTGTGCTTGAGGCGGGACGGCAAGGCCATGTTGTTCAGTTGGACGATTAAGTCCAGACTGGATTATGACATGTTTAGTATATTGGACAAAATATGCTTACCAATCATCATATTCTATTCTATCAATCTATCTATCAAATTTAATGTACTTATGCCCTTGTTTGAGCCCATTTTTAATTTTTTTTTTTTCAAATTATTTTTGAACCATACATTTTTCCAATAAAATAAAGGTAAATACATCTTGATTGACTTAAAGGTTCTTATTTTTAATTATTATTTTTGCATTTATATTCAATATTTTATTTTGTTTAATCGTATTCCTATCATCAACCTTAAATAATTAGCACAGATGGTACATAATGGCATTTCTCATTCAAACATTTTGTTAGTGTAGTAAAGGGAAAATAATTAGTTGCTCTTTTGCATTTGTTATTTTTTAGTTTTACATAAAAATACGAATTATAAACAAGTCTTTTAATCATCTTAATGGAATTTTTGGACAATGGTATCATCAGGAATAAGATATGCTAATTAATAGAAGATTTGTTGTGGCCTTTGAAATGATTCAATTATACGATTATCTAGGTGATTGCACATGTCATACATTTATTGAAATTGCAAAGTTCTAACCTAAACATTTCTGTGCTATAATAAGTAACTAATTACCTATTTGGTGGTCAATCAATCAAGTATTTCAACAAAGCATGCAATATCAATTAAGAAAACAAAGTATATACTAACTATTAGTCTTTGAATTAAAAATAAGAAAACACAGGTTTCATCTCCATTCAATACAAACAATAATCTAGTCTAGCATGATTACAAGAAGATATATGAAAATATGTCACCCGGAACATGAATACATACAATAAATCTTGATCTTCAATTCAAAGCCCTAATTCTTCAAATTTTTGATGCGATTCACATTCGATACATTGCTAGGTTTGATCTTCTCCCCCAAAATATGATGAATTGGCCCCTTGTTCTTGATAAATTTTGTGTTATGATGTAGTATGAAAGCTAGAGAGATCTAACCCTCTTTCTATACTTAAAGTGGGTCAAGAAACGCTTCCAAATTGAGTTCAAAATGCGTTAGTATCACAAGAGGAAAGTTGCACATCGGGTCGGAATATGGCCCATGTGTGCGCATGGCCCTCAGCCTTGCATGCTCATGGACGAGCAATACTGGCGTGCACATGGATACAAGATTTTTACAAATTGGTCCCCTAACTTCATCCAGGGTATAATTTGATCCATTTTCGTGAAATTTCAATTCATTGACTTCTAATCTCATCCAATTAATCATTTATATTTGCACTTTGATCCCAAAACTTTGAAAATCATCTATTTTCGCTCATTTTTCGTTCCTTTCTTCCAAATTCACTTTCGATCATTGAGTTTTACCTAAAAAATCAATTAATACACGAGATTAAACTATAATTCATCAAAAGCACTACTAGATATTCCTATTTAAAGGCCTAGATAAGTGTATAAATTACACTTATCAAGTGACTTTGTGTGTATATATTGATTTTTGTTGCGCTGAGTGTGAGGTTAATATTAATATTTGTAGGAGTCTAAATATATACTTGGTGCAA
>CAIGRR010434213.1:0-14205 GCA_903798365.1 Fraxinus sp. 1973-6204 | reverse complement strand
AAAAATGCAAAAATGCAAAAAAAAAAAAAAAAAAAAAAACACATCATCCAATTAATTGTTGCCATCCACTGTATCCAATTTTCTGTCAATCACCTTGGTCAAGCAGCATTATTCATTACAAATTAACATTTCGACCGCGCTACGTGTACAGAAAGCTCTTGATAGAAGAAATACAGATGATGTGGCGGGTGAGCTGTCACGCACCATCTTTGACTAAAAAAAAAAAAAACGAGAAAATAAAAGGTTGAAAACCACGTTCTTATTTCTTTTCATTTGGACAGAGAACCAATTTCTTCATTTCATCCTCTCCATTTATGTTTCTTTGATTTCTCATCTCTCCCACAACCAAGGCTGAATTCCTGCCGACGTTGCCCTCGGGTTGGTGGTCTTCTCCGGCAGTGGTTGAGGTGTCGAAGGCTGGCGTTATAACCGATTCTATAGCGCACTTCTAGTAGGTAAGATTTGTGGGTTTTCGAACATTTTCTATTGTTAGTAATATGATTTGACACTTCAACACGATGACAGGCTACATATATGTTATATATCAAGTTGGATGTTAGAAGGATGGAAAGCTGAGTGTGTTCTCACAAAGGACGGGTCCCAGGCGAACCCACCTCAATAAAAAAGTAAAAAAAAAAAAATTACCTGCCCCCTGAGTGTTCAATGGGGGTTCTGTGAGAACCCACCATGTAGACTCGACTTTCCTCTTGATGTTAGGCTCTAGTGCAAATTAAAATTAAAATTTTTAATTTAAGTCAAAGTTAACAATTAATTTTAATTACATATTTCGTGATATCCACAGCTTTTCAACCACACATTTTTCAACTTTTATCAAAATTTGCTAAAAACTTTATTTTAATATCTACCAAATAGGAGCTAGATCTAGAAGCTAAAAGAGAGTTAGGTTTACCAATTTTTCGTGAATTCGGTTTGACATTTTGATTACGAAAATTGGAGATTTTTTAAAACAAGCAAGAATTGACCAGTTCACTCGTAATTTTATTTAATCTCATTTTGACTTCAATTCGATTTTAAATGAACCTTCGACTTCTTCTATTTACATATCAGTATCTGTATAGATTTTGAATGAATCAAGATCACACAACCTAATTAAGGTTTCACGTTGATGCGACATAACAAGGCATGTGTTGTATTGTTTCACAGGATACAAGTATGACATAATGATTTAGGTATTAACAATATATATTTAGCCCTTGATCCTTATTTTTTTAAAGCTCAATTTCAACCATACATTTATACAATAAAATATTCTGCACGTAAATAAAAAAAAAATTCATTACTTTTTAACCACACAATTTAAAAAAAAAATATCATTATTCCAAAATCTATTAACCCCAAAAGATGATGCTCAAACAGGGGCTTAAATTCATTAAGGAAAAATCTTTATATACATAATTTTTTACCTAAAGTTTTACCTAATCGCCAAGTGGTGGCCCCCTATTGGGAGAGGCGCCCTCCCAATAGAGGGCCGTCACTTGGCGAATAGGTAAAATTTTAGGTAGATGATTTGGTACATGTAGCACTACTCATTGATTAATGATATTCAAAGGGATTAGTTATTTAAAAGTTGAAGTAGGGAACGTTATGATAACTTTAAAACGTGATTCCGTATCTTTGATATTTATATTTATTTTTGGCATTGGACCAATACATAAAGGTGGGGGGCAAAAAATTCATAAGGTTGTCTCAATTGGGTAGTTGAAATTCAATTTAATTTCAAATTTCACAATTTTGTCACTTTTCATCACTAAAACCAGATGCATATCTTACAACACTATTCCACAGCCAAATGCAATCAAATTTCCATTTTTTGGTAAAATTGATTGTACCATGCTATAAATAATAATATGATAAAGATATAAAAAAGTTCATTATATTCAGATTAGCTTGGTGTTAATAATAGTATTCATTGTATTTATATTTAATGAAAAGGTCCAATACGTTTTCTATCCTAAATTATAATATTTGATCTGAGGCATATGTGCTTATCCACTCGTACAAAGGTTGGAATAGTTTAGTTGATGCATTGTGGGGGTAAGGGTGAAAGAAAGTAGAATACAAATATTGCGAACACCAAGAATGAGTCGGAAAATTGGAAGAAAAATTAATTTTCAAATAAATTTGAACGGAATCAACTAGAGTCACAAACAAATAAGACTAGCTCAAGAGCAAGGACAAAACAAATGTCTAACATAATTAATGAATAACAACACGAACAAACGAGAAAAGTAGTTAAAAATGTATTTCTATCTTTTGATTTTTCACTCAAGTATTCTAAAAGACCCGTTTAGACGCTATTTACATCTAGACTAGTAAAGTCCCGGGCTCGATTTTCACGTTTTGTTACTTCTTACACCTTTTGCAAACTTAACTAAATTAACTAGCCCATTTCCTAGGGGGCATTTATGTCATAGAAAAATTATAAATTTGAAAATCAAATGATGCACTTGAAAATTCTACAAAAATTCCAAGGGTAATTATGTCCTTTCACTTCTCACTGAATATACCTATTTTCTCGGGGTAAATATATTCACACAACAATTTTATTAACGATGCCACGTTATAATTAAAATGATGGTCCTTAATATTTGTGCATTTTCATACTTATATTCTCAATTTTTTCGTCGTATTTTAATTAACGCGTTTTTTTTTTATTGACGACCAAAAAATTTGTTAGGATAGAATAAAAATATTTATTTGTATTTCAAATACACAAGACAAACTATAGTTACGTATGTTTAACAAATTATTTTTTCATGTTAATTAATATTTGGTTAAAATTTGTCATCAAGTAAAAGATTTAATTAATTGGAGGTTAAAGATAAAAAAAAAAGTTGGAAATACAAGCACAAAAATAGAAAAAATTAATTAAAATTAAAATTAAAATGCAATGCAAGAAAAAACAGTACACGTGTCTGTCATAGAAAATTGAAAATAAAAGAAAAGGAAAATCAGAATTTTCGATAATCATCAATCATCCGCCATTATTTACTCTTAAGAGACCGATTCCACAGGGAAGCTTTGGAGATAAGAAAATATAAAAAGTCGGGGGCTTAAATGGCGAGGAAACCTGACGAGGACTACGATTACTTATTCAAAATTGTACTAATAGGCGATTCAGGAGTCGGTAAGTCAAATTTGCTATCCCGATTCACCCGAAATGAATTCTGCTTGGAATCTAAATCAACTATTGGAGTTGAATTCGCTACTCGTACCCTCCAGGTTTGATAATACTTTGACTACTATCACTTCTATTTTTAGTGTTAATATATTTCGTGGGAAAGTCAGGAACAGTTATTTAATGTTGTGTTTTCTGTGGCACGTGTTTATTCTGCTTAAATATGAGATGGGTTTTTATTTTTTTATTTTTTTTATGTTTATTATTATTGGATTAGAATTTTGATCTATTTATTCATGGGGTAGTTGTTAATCGGATTGGTGTTTGTAGTTTTGTTTATGTTGATAATCATGGTTAATTAATTACAGTTATGTTTAGTTTCTGTATAGGATAAGTGTGTGTATTCTACTTCTGCTCTTCAGTATGAAATGAAATTATTGTTGCTAGTTTAGAATTTTTAGGTCAGTTTGTGAATGTGGTAGTTCTTATTTGTATTGGTGTTTATAGTTTGAATGCATAATTTGTAAGTTTACAGCCTTTATATCTGTTTATGCATGGGACAGTTGTTAGCAGGATTGGTGTTTATAGTTTGTTTATGTTTATATTTATGGTTAATCAGTGACTGAGCAACAATTATGCATAAATGATGTAGAAAGAAGACAGAAAAATATTAAATGCCATTGGTTGTAATAGTTTGAACTTTTTAACTTAAAATATGGTTTGTGATATAACTAGTTTGTAGAACTAATTCTTGGATTTTTATTACTTGATCAATTTTGCTACCATTTGAAATCCTGAACCTTTGAATAGAACAAAGGCCATTTATTTTCACTAGAAAAGTATGGCTCGCCAAAAACGGAAAGATGATATGGAAGAGGCTTAGAATATGATTAAACGACAAACAAAACTTTACAGCTTCTTTCTTTCCAGAACATGTTGCTTTTGGGAATTGGTTTAAAGCTATATAGATAACCTTGCTGCTATTGCTAGCTACCTTTTTTATTGTTGGGATGGCATACATCCCTTTGTTAATTCTAGATAAAGATCAAATCAGTGTATTATTGTCCCAAAATGCCGAATACATTTTAAAAGTNGCTCAGGGGCGGACCCAGCACCTGGCCAGCCCCCGCAGCCGCCCATGCTGGGTCCGCCGCGAACTTCTTTCAGGTAAGAGCCATCTGCCCGGGAAGAAGAGGAAAGAAAGGATGAAGAAGACAATGTTTTTTTTTTTTTACTTGTTTAACATTTGGGCTTTTCTTTTTAAAAAAAATAAGGCACAACCCAATCCCATTATCCCAGAAGTCCCTGAATTGAAACCGACAGTGAGAGAATTCTTGGCCTAATCCCATTATCCCCGAATCCCTAAATTGAAACTGGCAGAGGAGTGAGAGAATTCTTGGCCATTTGCATTCAATTTGGGATCGTAGGGGGGAGCAAACGAATCGATAGGTATATAGAGAGATGGGTTGCTCGTTCTCGGGACTGAATGGCGAATGCCCTTTATGACGCCGTTAACGGTGGAGGGGATGTTTGGATCAATGAAAATCGGTTGTTTTTCATAAATTTCAGGCATAAAAAAATCCAAAACAACCACCCATAATCATAAATGATTTGGGATCGAGACATGGTCAAGGGGTAGCAAGTATAAAGGGCAGTATGGGCAGGGTCTTAGGCATGAATTCGGGGTGTACACGTTCTACACAGGGGATGTTTATGCAGGGGAGTGGTCTAATGGACAGAGCTATGGATGTGGTATTCATATTTGCGAGGATGGAAGTCGAAGTCGATGTTGATATATGGGGGAAGTCAAGTGGGGGGTTAAACATGGCCTTGGACTGTTGGACACAACCATTACGGGTAAAATTTGAACACAACTGTGTGACTTTACCCAGTGGTTAGTTGGATTATTTTTCAAATTGGGAATGCTAAAAAGAATTCTTATCAAAAGCTTGTGCTTGCCCTTGTATGGCAAATCATTATCGAGGTTATATCTAATCCATCCAACCCTGGAATTTCTAAGAAAATCAAGGACTCTTCTCATGTCTCTAGTTTTATTTTTTTTTTTCATTTTCATTTCTGTTGGAATTTCGAGTGTTTAATTCTTTGTTTACAAGAGAATTTTATAATTGGTGATTTTAGGGTGTACTTATTTTTATGGGATCTTTTGGTTTTGATGTGGGATCTGGGAATTATTTATTCATTCATTTATGATTATGGGTGGTTGTTTTGGATTTGATTGAATCTTGTGTTGCATAAACATTAATGTAAATTGGAAATATCCCCAAATTTGCCAGTTTTCGCTACTGATATGGAAATTAAAGTGGTTTTCGCTAGTGATTTTCTTACTTGGAAAAAGTTATATATGCAAATGGTATTTTTTCAACGGAAAATTATGTATGACTGTGAATTTGGTTGGTGCATTACGTAAGCGTGTAGATGTTGAACGGTCATCGGTTAACCGTCATCGATCTCCGCCCGTGCTGAACTGTAAGGCTGGATTCGCCCCTGACCTTGCTGCTATTGCTAGCTACCTTTTTATTGTTGGGATGGCATACATCCCTTTGTTAATTCTAGATAAAGATCAAATCAATGTATTAGTCCTAAAATGCCGAATACATTTTAAAAGTCTGGGTGATGAAGTGTATTTTTTCGTGTTGTATGAGCTAACCATCTTAATCTTAATTCAAAAGATAAGGAGGTTTTTGTAGATTTCAAGTATTTTAGTACAATATTAACTTATAAAATACTGTTTTTATAAATAAACTTTTTGTCGGTTTTTATATCCCTCAAATGTATGAATCGTAACAAGTAATAGAGTGGACCTATGAGTTCAGATATCGTCCCACGAGAACTACTATTTAACAATTGATTCAATTATTCCCAACTTTAATTTGATCGAAAACAAATAAAAGGTGTGTGTTTTATTTTTGTGATTTTCTATTTTAAAAAATACTAAAACAAATAAAAGCGATTTTTTTAATATGATGGTTCCTCTTAATCTCAATTACCAAGTTTTATACAATTGATTATATTTACCCGAACGAATTCTTCTAATGTATTCAATTTACCTCTCTCAAGTTCTAATTGAGGCCCATTCGATACAGATTAAAATTCGATTAAAATTGAAAATATAGCCGTTATTGGTCTCACTCATCTAATAAAAGTCAACAATAACGACTAATTTTCAATTTTAATTTGATTTTAATCTCTATCGAACGGGCCCTGAATTTATTTAACTAATTCAATTTCATATCTTTATGTGAATCAATCTTAATTAAACAGAATTATTGTTCTAAGAATTCATGTAACGACCGCATTAACTAGCATAAGTATCTCTGCGTTAAATTACCGGATTTTACTATGTGATTTAAATCTAAAACTCATCTTTTGATTTGTAATAGATTTACAAAATCATTGAATATTTTTGCAAAAGAATTCAAAGTATTAAATTCATTCGAATTTTACTATGTGATATAAATCTAAAACTTACATTTTGATTCGTAATAGATTCACAAAATCATTGAATAATTGAACAAAGAATTCAAAGTATTAAATTCATGAATAAACTCAACCCAACCCATGCATTTAAATAACTAGAATCTTGAATAAAAGAAATAAAATGTCACACAAAGATTACATTGTTCGCCCTAACTATGAATGTAGTTACTCGTAATAATGAAAGAAAAAACAAAAAGTATAGAGTTCATAATCAGGTTTTGAAATCTTGATTATGGAAAGAATTGAATCTTGCTCCAAGAATCTTCATCCTCAAAAGTCTTCAAACCCTAGTTTTTGCTCTTTGATATTGATGATTATGTGTTCTTTCTTTCCCCCAAATTGTGTTCTCTAGAGTTGTATTTATGCCTTCTTCAAGTCTTGAAAAAACTTTAGTTGAATTGGGCTTTTGAAAAAATGAATTGCACTTGAAAACCCTATGGCGACGGGCGGTGACTAGGCACCATGTAGTGGCGTCGTGGCGCCGTGAATCTACTTTTTATTCCAGAGTGGGCGCATCGGCGCCACCGTTGCCCTAATTTTGCTAATTTTTCAATATTTTTATCATAATTTTTTCTTCCAATATCCGATTAAAACGATTCAAAATGTGTTGAAAGATAACTCAAAAGTCTACAACTTTTCTAAAAATAGCTTTTTTTCAATTCGAACGTTTACTATGTCAAAAATAGGTCTCAATCACCGACTAAAAATCTGGAACATACTTGTACGGTTGAAAATTGATTTGTAAAAATATTTTGATTATATTTCACTCCTTTTTTACTTCTAATTGCATCTAATCGATCCCTAGCATTTTTCAATTTTCATCGTGAGGTTTGACACAAGTTTGAGTATTTATACTTAGTCCCCAAATTTTGGATCTTACCCTTTTTTCGTCAATTTTCACTTATTTCTTTCAATTTCACTTCCTTTTATCGAGTTTCACCTAATAAACGAGTTATACAATAAATTAGACTAGGATTGTTTCAAAGAACTATTAAATGTCTATATTTTTTGGTCCAAATAAGTGTATAAAATACACTTATCAAAACTCATCAAACATTGGACTTCCTGAAAATCCTTTTTTAAGTGTGCAGGGTTGTGTGAATGTTTGGAGTAGGTCGAGTGCGTATTTTTTTCTTTATTTTCGGTGGTGGGGATGGGTATAAGTATGTTCCTGCATAGGTTAGTGGCAATTGGATCTACATATTGGTAGTCTGGTACTTGATCTTTATCTTTCTCATTAGTACGAGTCCAGTAATTTGGCCAGTCTTCATACATTTGATCCCGGTTAATCTTGGTACATTTCATGCCTTCACCTAAGTTTGAAGGCATTTGATCTCCATTACACTTGGTACATCTCATTCTTCAACTGATCTGTTAGCTTTTGGTTCTCAGTATAGAGACTAGCAATAATGGCTTTTGAGTAGTCAGTACGTTCTTTCGACATTTAACTGAAGTTTTCTTATAGTTTAATTTTGTTCTCTTGTATTCGCTTGTGACTGCTTTTTTTGAGAATGGTATACAGATTCCACTGTCTTCATAGCACTGTAGCTTTCAAGCCAACTAGCTTCACTCAGTTGCTTATAAATTTAAATTTGATAATAATAGGAAAATTATATAATTTAGATTTAGATTGCATGCTTTTGTACTCGTTTTAACTCATTTCTGTGTAGGTCGAGGGAAGAACGGTGAAGGCTCAGATATGGGATACGGCTGGCCAAGAGAGATACAGAGCCATAACTAGTGCTTATTACCGGGGTGCTCTGGCAGCCCTTCTTGTATATGATGTGACAAAACCAACTTCGTTTGAGAATGTGAGTCGATGGTTGAAAGAACTTAGGGACCATGCGGACTCCAACATTGTTATTATGCTTATAGGAAATAAGACAGATCTCAAGCATTTACGTGCTGTTGCTACAGAGGATGCTCAGAGTTTTGCAGAGAAAGAGGGCCTTTCTTTCATTGAAACGTCTGCTCTGGAAGCAACTAATGTTGAGAAGGCTTTCCAAATGATCCTTTCAGAGATATACCGTATAATTAGTAAGAAGTCCCTTTCCTCAGACGAGCCTGCAGCTACTAGTATCAAAGAAGGGACGACTCTTGACGTTGGACCTCAAGAGACCAACCTGAAGAAGACGTGTTGCTCTGCTTCCTAATGGCTTTGCCTTTTACCTCCCAATAACTCTCTCTGTTCAGTTTTCCATTTTGCAATCTTTCGTTTTGAATTCCTAAATTGTTCGTCAATTTAGAACGTTTGGCAGTTGATTGTAGAGATACTGGTGATTTTCTTAAACGATTTCTATACTAATTATCAAAGATTTCTTTCAGATGCTTCTATCTTTAATGAAGCCAGTGGATACAAATGAGATGAAATAAAACCAAAATGGAGAGAGAGAGAGAGACTGTTTTAACATGCATACTTGTGTTTCATAATATACATTTCCTCGGTAAAATCTGAAAATGGGAACTCAGTGAAGTCTGATAACATTCAGCTGTTCACAAGAAATACAAAAGAGAGAAGTTTATTAATAGACATTTACCATCTGTTTACATTCTTTTCAACATGAGATAAAACAGTTGAGAACAGTTAACCGCAACAATTGTTTTTCTGCTCAATTGGTCGACCCTCAATTTTAACCGTGCTTGCCTGTTTCTTGTTCGCAGCTGGCTGGTTACCCATTCTGCAAAAACCCTCGTGTCAGATACATAATAAAAAGTTCTCTCTTAAAAGTGAAACACTACAAATGAGGATCAACTAAGAAAATATTGGTTAAAATTTTACAAGTCTTGAAAGAGAAAAATTCAGAAGTTCAGATATTCATTCATTCCTCGTCACCATAATTTGTAAGCCATTATCTGATTATCACGATCTCCAACTTTAGGATTCAAAGCAATTCACTATCACAATTTGGTAAAGAATTTGTTCATTAACCAGATTGATCAAATATAAGCCTCAAGCATCTTCAATATGAAGCTTAGCGATTTGGTTAATAAAGTCACCATTATATTTATTTCTCTCAGAAAACCCCCTTGAAAATAACTTCTAAGAAGGAATTTGTACAAGATATAAACTATCGGGTATAACAAATATTTGTTTTTGCGAGATGGAATAAAGTGGCTCCTAAAAGTTTTGTTCATAACAAGAGATTGTTAATTTGTAAAATATTACGTAATAAAATCAATTATTTCAAGTATATGTATACTATAGAAAAAGATAACACCATATGCCATAAAAACCAATAATAAGTTGATTAGTTTGCCTTACTTTTTCTTAATCTCGCTGGTCATGGTTAGGAAAGCCTGCTCTACATTGATGGAATCTTTTGCGCTAGTCTCCAGAAAAGGGATTCCAAGCTCATCTGCAAATGCCTGCAATTTTGGCCGAAGAATAGAGGGATCAAGGTTAGAAATTATTAAAACGTACAAAGTGGATCAGTTTTAAATATCCCAAATTATAACCCATTTTTCGCATTTCACTTGTAGTCTTATTTAATTATTTTCTTTGGTCATGTTCAGAATTTGCAGTATCTCAGGCATTTTATTTCAACGCTACTCCCATAAAGAGTACAGCAGAACCTTTGCATTTTATTACTAATATTTCTTTTCGTAACAACCTCCCACCCCACCCATCCCAATACACACAAAATAAAGGCAAAATCAGCAACACAACAACATTTCAGGACTAATGATGCAGAAAGGTAAAAAGTACAATAGAAGATTTATATAGGATTAGAACAATGGAACCTTTGCAGTTTGTGTATCAACAACTTTGTTCTCAACTAGATCGCATTTGTTCCCCACCAAAAGCTTGCATACACTATCGTTTGCATATCTATCAATCTCATTAAGCCATTGCTTAACATTGTTGAAGCTTTCCATTTCAGTTACATCGTACACAATCTGTTGCAATTATGTAAATGTGAGATTATTCTTATCATGAAAGGAAACAGAGCAAAGCTGCATTGAGGTGAGTAAAGACAGCAAAGAAAAACTATTACTACCAAGAAAGCAAAAAATGAACAATACTATATTGAGGTAGGTAAAGATGGTACAAAATTATAGAATGCACGAATCTTATCAAATTCCCAACTGATTTAATGACACTGAGAATAACACAGAACATATCTTTTTAATTATGAACTTCTATTTTCATGTGTTGGGAAAGAAAACATTAGAAGTTGGCTAACAATACAAAATATTTACTACAAATTCCACATATGAATAAGCTCTTTGTATGAAGCTCTAATGAAAAAAAAATGGATAATAACAGAAACTAAATTTTGTCAAATAAAATGGAAAATTGGCACCTAGACTGATTATCAATATATGGTGAATCCTAAACTATATCAAGAAAGACGTACAAAATCGAAACAACTATAACATTTCAAACTTTTACGAGGTCAAAGCCGATTCACAACATAAACAAAGAAAAAAACTGAAAGAACAAGGAGCAGATTCTCCATAAAGAGAGAAGGGCCGTGAACTAGAAGCTTATATTGTAGTGAAGAGAAATGAGCGACCAGTTTTTGCTCATTAAAGAAAATAAATTGTTCATTTGCCAACAAATGAATGCAACATGGCATCTTAGTTCCTGAATGAGGAACTTGCCTAGCAAGCTAACATTTACCTTCTACAATACCTACCTATTGACATTCGTTCGTGCAGTAATAACTTTATGAACAAGTCAGAGACATATACGAACAATAAACTAGAGATCAAACATCATAAATTGAAATCTTTCTTACAATTATCCCATGAGCTCCTCGATAGTAACTGCTTGTAATAGTCCGGAACCGCTCTTGGCCAGCAGTATCCCACTTAAAAGGCAGAAAGAAGTATTAAGTTAATTGTGGTGATTAAATAAACTTCTAAGAGAGCATAATATGCAGTTAGAACTATAATTCATATAATTAGAAATGCAAAGTTAAGGCCTGTTTGAGCCACATTTTTCTTCTCTAAAAATGAAAAATATGACCGTTATCCATCACATCAAACCATCAATTTTGAATTTCTATCTTTTGTGTGGAGCCCAATAATAACTATATTTTTTATTCTCATTCTAGAAAAAGGTGGCTCAAATGGGGCCTAAATATTACCATTTCAGATAAGCAGGACACAAACATATCGCAAGTCCAATCAAACGGCGGAAATGTTAAAGGTGATCAGGCTCCAGATTTTTGTGAATAGTAGGAAACAGAAAAAGAACCCAAATGCTTTATCTAAAGATTCTAAACACTCATTTTTTTCTACTTACAAAATCTTTTTTTAATTAATAGCACCTATATCATGCTATATTTGCACTTCACATCAAAACCGAGAGAAAGACCACAGCTTTGGGGCTTGGGTGGGGTGAGATAATCATGCTTCGACCAACTACGAGAAAACAATGAGAATTTATGTCATATAAAAAATTTCTCCAAAGCTAAATATCCTTTTTCTTGGTGTATGATAAAAACTACCGTCCATCTTTCGAAGTTTGGGTTCTTCCAAAATTTGCTAATGAAACCATACACAAAGTAATCCCAGTTTTAAATGCATCTAAAATAAAATTAACCTCCACAGATTATCAAGTCTAAACAAAATGTTGAATGCTAATTTCTGAAATCCAGACAATCTCAAAAATTGCATGCTCTTATAAGTTATAACTAAAGTAGCACATACAGCTAACATAATATTCATATACATGTTTTTATAATGTTCACAACTATAGAGTAGTCATTAAATCAAATAAACTCACAATTTGCAGCTTGATTGTCTTCCCATCTAGCTCCACAGTCCTAATTTTCTGCAGTAATTATGGATAATCACAAACCCCAATAAAAACAGAGCCAAAGACCTGAAAATAACTAAACTATTTTGTAATCTAAGCAACATGAATAAAGGGATTATGAGAGTAAAACTCACAAAATCCACTCCAATGGTGCTAATATAGCTGTCAACATATGAATCATCCTGAAAGCATCAAAGAATAGCATCATGTCCGCTATACAATTCACCCAAAAGAAATTTCAATAAAACCCCAGTACTAAATATACTAACCCAAAACTATTTCCAGAATCAAGTCACTAAAGAATATTGAAAAGAAACCCATTATAAAACTGATCAATTAGAATGTTGAATTAATTAAGAAAATCGCTATTGTCATTAAATTAGTTATAGAACTGAACTTAAGTACTATTATCCTGATTCTTTACAACAACAAAAAAGTCCATCAAGAGATAATCATTTGTTTGCAATACACACGAATAACCTTTTTTTTTTCGGAATAATCAAACAATGAATAACTGAGTTAAGAATGGAACTGGAGCGTACAGCGAATCTAAGAAGAAGACAAGATTTTCCGACGGAGGAGTCGCCGATCAACAAAAGCTTAAACAGATAATCGCTGCAAAAATAAACAACAAAACATTTAAAAGAAGAAAAAAATGAAAGTGAGAAATCTAAAGTAAACATCTGGGTTTTCTCATACTATTCGTTACTCATTTTTCTTCGTTTTGACTTTCCCCTTAGTTTTTTTGGGTTCAAATTTAAGGGTTCTGAGTTGAAGATGAACGAGCTATTTGTTTGTTTTGTGTGAATGGCTATCTATTTCTTGACGGTTGATCCAAGCGATGACCTTTTTCTTATTTTTTTAAACTAAAAAGACACTCTTGAAGAAACTCAAAGTTATATATTCTTTCAAAATATATTATTTCAAAACTCATTTATAACAACACATTTTTCAATAAAATAATATTTTTTATCATATCAATAATTTTTTCTTACTTTTTAATCACATATTTCACATCATATTACTATTTAAAATATATTCCTTCTTCAATAATATCCATAAAAAATACTCAAATAAGTTATTTGTTTATTCATTTATTTATGGGAACATTGCAGTCAAGGTACCAAAACTTTCATTTATACCACTCACGATATCAAATCTTTAAAAAATCGCAGCCCAAGTCCAAAATAACGTTTTCCGTTAATTTGACCCAAAAAACCGTCAATTGACCCAGAAATTAAAAATCTAATAATTTTCTCGAAATAAAGTAAGGATATTTTGCACATAATACATTTCCTCTATCAAACAAAAAATAATAAAAAAATCGAAAAACAAAACTACCACCCCACCCCACCCCACCCCACCCCACCCCACCCCTTTCTTCCCCAAAATTTTCACCCACTGACCCACACCCAGAAAAAGATAAGTCAGTGACCGGGCGACTCATCAGAACATATATGATCCTACACGTGCACTAAATCTTATTGTCGAAGACGGTATATATGGTTTATTTCAGACGATTGGGTTGTCTGGATTTGACATTTCCGTATTTAATGGATATACTAAAATGGTATACCTACATGTATCAGAACAAGATTCTTAATTTTAGCATATCTAGGATTTTAAGGTTGCAGTGCACATAGTTTTGATACTGTTAATATAAGGTTCCTTCTCATTGTTGTTCAACTTTGTTCAAAATATATGAATTTTTCTGCTTTCTTCCTCGACTTTTACAGCAGTCCTTGAATTTTTTTTTTCATTTGTCATGGAATTTGACTAGTGATGGCAATGGGACGGGTTC
>CAIGRR010434204.1:0-10915 GCA_903798365.1 Fraxinus sp. 1973-6204 | reverse complement strand
CATTCATTGTAAATCAGAACTCATATTCAATAAACATAGTTCATCACTTTTACACAATTCAACACTGGGTATCGAGTATTTTAAAAGAAATGTAAAGCCATTGGTACTTCGTGGTTGTGGATACATATCAAAGGCAAACCCATCTCACAAATCTCAACCAATTCTTATTCAAATTATCATATCTGAAGAAACTGATGAGTGAGAGAAGTAGAGCTTGTGGATACATACAAATACATATTTATGTAGTTGAATGAACTCTGAAGAATCTGAAGTGTAAAATGAGTGATTGAGATGATTTGACAGAGATGAAACTCTACTAGTTGTTTCTAATTCTTAGGAGTCATCATCAAAATTATGAAAGAACTTTTGGGGGCTCTCATGACCGGGCATGTTTTCTTGTTGCTAATCACAGGAATTATTAGATCTGTGTTTGCTTGGTTTGGGTCGTTTGGTTCTATGACCACTGGTAATTTCTGGCCTCTCTCAACTCTGCTCTTTTTTCAGTTTTAGTATTGAAAAACTAGCCTGCTGACCTGGTTCGATGCCTTTTTCGACTGTGACAAGTTTGACCTAGCTCGATATCTTAGACCTGACCTAAACTGATCCAACTTTACACCTCTAACATTTCTGTCATATCTAAATAATGCCCTCACACCTCCTTTTGTTTAAAAAGTTCAGAGAGCTTTTAGACCTCGGTTGAACATAGATCACTTGGTGGTCGATGAGTACAAAATTGGTCATCCTTAACTTGACCTTTAGCTTCATATGCTCGACCCCTAGCTCATGCAAAACTATCGAGACCTTGGGACCCTCTACATGAGGTCGCCACTTGAGACTCCCTCATCAATGAAGATACCTAGAGGTATGACTTCGAGCTCTAGAAAGGCCTCTCGCAAAATAAGGACCTATCCCTCGACGTTCCATTTGCTTTGGAGTTCTTCTTGTTATCTGACTTCTTATTAGATATCTTCTTCTTCATTTCAACTCCGCCTTTTGGCTTGGAAGCTAGAGGAACTAGCAATCGTAGCATGAGCATGACCATCCTTACACTTAAAAACCACATTCCACATTTTGTAACTCAATTCATTAACCCAGTCAATGATATTTTCATCTTGTGCAAGTGGTAGTCCAAAGTAAATTGTAAAACATATCAGATAAAGAATTCAACACCCTAGCATTCGTTGAAATATGCAATCATCTACAACATAGGATCCTTCACATGTCTCTTGCATATGATCAGATCATAAGAGGTCCTTCAGGTGTTCTAATCCTTGTAGGTTTACACCATAAACACTATCAATGCATGTCTTATGTCCTTTATACAAGTTACATTATTGTTTTTATACCCATAACGCTTATATTATCCTTGCATTAATCGACTTTTAGCATGGGTGAAAATGCCACACATCAACTCCTTCCTTTAAGGTACCGGGCTCGAGGTTAGGCCTAGCCCTGTAATCCAAGATGAGCTTGATGTCAAGCTCACTTCTAGATAATAAGCTCAAGACAAGCTTATCCCAATAGCCCATAGCCTTTAGAAGCATAAAAGGAGTTCTTAACTCTTTAGTTGAAGGACTCAACTCAAAATCGATGACATCAAGCATACTTCTACATGATAAGCCCCGTGTCGAGCCTCTTCAATTGGATCGAGGTTGAGCCCACCTGTCCAAATCGTTCTATTGACGTTTCACTCCTTTCCTCGCAGTTCATGGCTACAAATTTTTATAGCAAGAAAGAAAATGTAAGAATATTAAGCTCGTGTGGTACACATTAAAATTTTCATTCTAATTCTTATACTTATTTTCAATTACATCAATAATTTTTTTGTCTTTTTCAACAACACATTCTTTATTTATTTACTATTCCAGAATACATTATTCTAAAATATCGTGGCTCAAAAACACCATGAAAATAAATCTAGGTGATGTGGAGTGTGTGGTCGTGTGGACCAATTTGGTTAAGTACCAATCACGTGAAGTTTCACATGCTGGTTACCCAAAATAGTAACCAAGCTTCTTGTATTAGTTAGCTGTTTTGTCAATTAGCGTTTGTTTGGATAATATTAAAATATTCAAAGAAATTTTGCTGTCTCCGCTCACAATACTGAGCCGTTCATCAGTCAATAATTAATAAAAATATATAAATATAAATCACTCAACTGTCAAGTGTCATGAGCTCTTATCTGACACGTGTACGGTCAAAAATACTTCAACTATTGATAAGTTGCCGCCATTTAAAAGTACAAACACTTCACCATCAAATTCTTGGACCTTTCTTAAAAATTCTTAACCAAAATGTTTATTATTCCCTCTTATATATATTTCCATCCATAACTTGCATTATCTTTATGTCTTAAAATGCTCTTTGAATTATTACAATTTTCATATGCGATGTTTAGAGATGTACAATGACCATTTTATATATGGAAATTGTGGAACCTAATGTATTTGAAAAATGATCGCAACCCTTTATTTCAAATAATCTAATGGCACCTATATCCTACATCCTCTCCTCCCTTTGCGTGTATTCAACGGGGTTAAAACAACTGTAATATCTCTAATATTACACGAGTATTGACATATTAGTAGACAAGTATATGGGTCTGTTCGGTACGGTTTAAAATCCAATTAAAATTGAAAATATGACCGTTATTGGGTCTCACTCATCTAATAAAAGTCAACAATAAAGACTAGTTTTTCAATTTTAATCCGATATTAATCCCTACCGAACACGCCCTATATAACCCTAATTATAAAAAAAAAGCTAAAATTTCATTGATTATATTATTGAGTCATCTTTAGTATTGTATACCAAATATGATACCAGTTTCGACTTATGTCTATTATAAACATACTAGTTTGCGCATGCAAATTTAACTATTTGTCAAAGCTTTTGATATATTGTTGGAAAAGTAGATAAAAATTGGATGTCATATGAATTATATAATTAAAATTAATTGTTAATTTTGACTTGCAACGAATTTCTAAACTATGCCAAACATGCACTAAACCATTCGGCATGTTAAACGTATAAATGTATACTTTTTAAATATTTCTAAACTTTTTTATTAAACCGTTGTTTGACAACGATTAAAAAGAGTTTTTTTGAAAGAAAAAATGGGTTTTGAAATAGTGAATTTTTACGGAATGTGTGGTTAAAAAGTAGAAAAATTTAGATTTATTTATAAAATATTTTATTATGAGTATGTGAGGTTAAAAATAAATGAGATTTTTTTATAATTTTTTACATAAAAATGATTGTTAAACATGGGATAATGTATAAAATGCTCATAAAAACAAATTCAGGTAAGCATGAAACTCAAGGCCCAAGGGTGGGTGACTATCAAATTATTGAGATGGGGTCCACTTCTGCAAGTTTCATAGGTATCCACTATCATGTGGACAGGGAATGACCCAATATGGTTTCCTCTTTAATATGAACCGTCAATGATATATTATAAAAAATCTGAACAACCCACAGTATACGAGGTACGATCTTTAATTATTGACTTAAAGACAAACTTATTTTTCGATATTGCTTCTAGTCCATCCACTATGAATATGACTCGTAATGGGTTATATAACGTCCATTTTTTCTCACAGAATAACATTGTTTTAACAATTTACACAGAAAAATCGTCATGATTCTTCGTACTTCTAAATATGATAAATAATATCTCGAAACTTGGATTGATCTCTCGTTGTTTACGATGAAGATAATTCGACTTTTAAGATATGAAACTAAGAGCATGTTTGGCTAAACTTAAAATTTAATTACAATTGAAAATATGATCATTATTGGGCCTCCGTCTAATAAAATCAACAATAACAACTAATTTTTCAATTTTAATCCGATTTTAATCTCTACCGAACAAGCCCTAAGTACTTTGTTAGAGCTTGTTTGGTGCACATTTTGATAGTAAAATTGCAGTTTTACTGTTGATGTGATGGAGAATATGTGGTTGAAAATGAATGAAAAATTATTGATGTGATTGAACATATTATTTTATTAAAAAATGTGTGATTGAAAATGAGTAGAAGAATGAAAATGAGAAAATTAATGTTGCTCAACCATGTGCTTAGAAGCTTAAATGGAATGGTTCGAATTATTTAGCCCTTGTTCGATACCTATTTTTTCCATTCTCATTCTTATTTTTTTCTCTTTCTTCCTTTCAACCACACATTCTCTAAATAAAATAATTTTACACAAAAATCTAAAACTTTTCATTACTTTTCCACCACACATTCTCCAATCAATCACTATTTCAAAAATTCTATTCTCATTAAGTCCTTGTTTGGTACACATTAAAATTTTCATTTTAATTCTTTTACGTATTTTTAACCATACATTTTTCAATAAAATAATATTTTCCATCACTAAATAACTTTTCATTCTTTTTCAACCATACATTCTCCATAAATCTACTGTTTCAAAATACATTCTTCCAAAATAATGTGACTTAAACACACCCTAAAATGAGATTTAAACACACATTAAGCTCTGTTTGGTTCGAATTAAAATTCGATTTTAATCTAAGTTAAAGTCAAACAATCAATATTAACCACATTTTTTATAGGTCTCACAATTTTTCAACTACACATTTCAAAAATTTCTGTCATAATCTACTAAAAATTTAATTTTAATCCCCACCAAACACCCTCTTAAATTTCTTAAATTACGTGCATGACACCAACGTTTTAACAAACATCCCACTACTTTCTTTAATCTTTGTCGACGAAGAAAAATCAAGCGGAAGAATACAAGTTCCAAAGCTCTAAAAAATAAGTGAAATGATTGTCACATTCCAAATTGTCCAAATTGTCAAGTGGGGTGAGGGTGAGACCCTTGATTGAATAAGAAATATCTTTCAATTGGAATTCTACCAGTAACAAAACGACAGCCACTGAAAATGAATGCAGTTTGATTTTTATTTTGCTAGTGTGCATTGAGATACATATATATAATAATGTATGTATAGACTCTTATATATAATTATAATTAATAATACAAATGAAAAGGACATGTGTTGGATCTCAAATGGACCATCCTGTCCAAATCCCAAACAAGCCTGAAATTTGGACGATAGACATCAAGCCATATTTGGTTTATAATTATAAAAATTGATAAAAATATAAGTCATTGTTGATAATTAATTTAACTTATATACATTTTTTTTTGTATCCACAATCTTTATCAATTTTTATTCATACGTACACTTGTCAACTTCTATCGAAATTTATTGAAAAAACGATTTTTGGTGAGTGCGTTCTTTTGTGATGTACAAAACAACCACGTGAAGAAATATATATATTTTTTTCTTGTTACCCTTTAAAATGACTTTATGTGTAACAACAATATAATCAGATTTTACACTATCGAACGAATCACAAGTTGCATGAATAGCAGTAAAGCAAGGCAAGGCTCCATGTATGTAGTTGTATAAATAGCAGTAAAGCTAGATTTCTCGTGAAAGATCACAGGTCAATAAATCTACCACCTTCACTGACATTCATGCATTGTCTCTCCTCAGAGCAATTATTCAGTACAGCAGTAGCCAGTACTGTATATCCACCGCCACCTTTTGAATCTTCAACTTCCAATTTGCCTTTATTCTTCACTTCACAAGTACTAGGAATTTTAATCAATCAAAATCTTGGGTTTTCCAATAATCTTGGCTTTCTAATTCGGTTTCCATAAGATCCCTCAAGGTACTATTTTTCATGTTGTACTTTTTCTCATAGGTAACTTTGATTCTGGGCAATCTGTTAGCTGTAATTTTAATTTATGTCCTCTTTTTTTGTGATCTATACTTTACTTGGTTACTTAGTTTAGATTTCTTGATCCTCTACTTTGGTCAAATTACTCCACTTAAATAATAAAACATTCATCATCATCTGATCTTTCTGTTAATATTTTTTGTTAGTTTTGCTGGTGAATCAACGGCGATGGAAACTTGCTGTGCAACAATGAAATCTACAGCCCACTTGACAACAGTAAGGAAAACTGGTTCTGGGTATGGAGAAACTGGGATTTGGGGTGAGAAGATCAGAGGAAGTTTAAATAACCCTAGTTGGGTTAATAATATGGGGAAAAATTTGAATCTTGAGAAGAAGGTGAAGAAAATTAAATCTGGGGTTGCTTTTTCTGTTCTCACCAGAGAAAATGGTAAAGAAACTCTGGTAAGTCCATCTCATTCAACCTTCTTTTTTTCCTGCAATTTTTGGGTTAATCAAACTCCAATACATAATTTATGTACTTATAGGTGTACATAATGTGTACATAATATGACGTGTCAATCGTCCTATAGTTGATGCGAAAGTGTGAGATTTGAATTAAAGGTTGAATATGTGTCGCGTGTACAGTGTACTTATGTGAACCATTGCCTGAGAATTTATGTACCCCTAGCAAACTCCGAAAAGGATAATGACCATCGTCCTCGTCTTGGTTGAGTTGTTGAGAAAAATGGGATTTATCTCTTAATGGCTCATTTGTGAACCCCAACCTTACCAAATCGAATTGCTCGATTAAACTTGATGGAACTTAACGAGATCTGATACCATTTTAAGACTAAGTCCATATTATAAGGTTGGAACTTATTAAGGAGAGTATCCAACTCCTTGTGTGTTGGTTAATATATTAATTTAATAGACGTGGGATTTATTCCTTAATATTTGATACTATATGTTTGTTGGAGTGAATTCAGACCGTACAAGCACCAAGAATCGAGAGACAAAGGGCGAATCCAAAGAATGTAGCTGCAATCATTCTGGGAGGAGGCGCAGGGACTCAACTCTTCCCACTTACAAGAAGAGCTGCAATTCCAGCAGTAAGTAAATGTCTCCTTGATCAGTTTCAATTATTTTGTGGAAAAATTAATCCGGAATCCACTTTTCTTCACATATTTTCTTGACTACTCTGTTTGACACTAAAACCACCTTGATAGTTGATATGAAGTAAATGAGTCAATTTTTTGACGAATATTTCAATTTCTTGTGTTACACTACCTGCAGGTTCCTGTAGGAGGATGCTATAGGCTGATTGACATCCCAATGAGCAACTGCATTAACAGTGGCATCAACAAGATCTTTGTGCTGACCCAATTCAATTCAGCTTCTCTGAATCGTCACATTTCTCGGACGTATTCTGGAAATGGTGTCAACTTTGGAGATGGATTTGTCGAGGTAGGGACCTCTACGATTATACTTTCTTAAAACTTGACAGTGTAATCCCTTGGTACATGTTTGGTATGTGCTATATGAGTACTCTATTAAGATTCTGAACCACTCTATTAAGATTCTGAACCAATGTAACAGAGTAATTATTCGGTCTCATTTGGTTAATGTAAAATCTATATGTGACAGGTATTGGCTGCAACTCAAACTGCAGGAGAAACAGGAATGCAATGGTTCCAAGGAACAGCAGATGCTGTTAGGCGATTCATATGGATGTTCGAGGTGCGTATTTGCAGGTTTTAGCATATTTTAGTATTTAGATTAATTAGACATCATCAAACTTGATTATTCATGTATTCTTAAATTGGTCATTGGATGTTAGCATTTCAACTGATTCTTGTAGGATGCTAAGGCAAAAGATATCGATAACATATTGATACTATCTGGAGATCATCTCTATAGGATGGATTATATGGACTTTGTGCAGGTATAATAAAATCTTTTATTAGTATTATGTTACACCAGACTTCTGCTATACAAAGTCGTCTAACTCTTTGTAATGCCCAAACAGAACCATATTGACCGAAATGCTGACATTACGCTTTCATGTGCACCAGTAGGTGAAAGGTTAGTTGAGATTTCCAATTTGATGCTTCAATGCAATGTTTGTTAGTGAAGTGAAGATGATATAGTACTCGATATAGTACTCGATTATATTAAAGAGAAACAAGAAGTTAAAATATTGTTTAATAATGTCTACCAAACATGCATTAAATGCTATTTTTCACTAGTATATACTTTTATTTTTTTTAACAATGCGAGTTCAATTTGAATGTTCCAAAATTGATGCGTACAATGTTTCTTAGTTGAAGTTAGGAAATGGACTCCTTAGTTTTTGTACTTTTTTTTTTTTTGTTATATGGATTTTTCATTGCAACTCAAATTTTACTTCTCAGTCGAGCGTCGGATTTTGGACTGGTGAAAATTGATAGCCGAGGTCGGATTACCCAATTTTCTGAAAAACCCAAAGGCACTGACCTGAAAGCAATGGTATGCAAGTGAACGATTCAATTTTTTTATTTTTTTTTCCAAATTAACACTATTTATTTCTTTATTTCCATCTGTTAAGGATAATTTGAGGCTTAGATTATAATTTGATATTCCGAGCTTCGATTATGAACTAAAACCATTAGAATGTAAATTCAGATCCTTCTGATTCAAATTAAAAATTGTACGCGAACACGTTATCAAAAAGTTTTAAACATTCAAATGTTGTCTTATTTCTGTTTCTCTCACTTTACTGCAGCAAGTGGACACCACAATCATAGGATTGTCTCCACAGGATGCTGTACAATCTCCATACATTGCTTCAATGGGAGTCTACGCGTTTAGGACAGATGTATTATTGAAGCTCCTGAGGTGGAGATACCCTACATCGAACGACTTTGGATCGGAAATTATACCTTCTGCTGTGAAGGAGGAAAATATGCAAGTAAGAAAGAAAATTCTTACATGTAGTCAGATGTTTCAATTTCTTTCTGTTTCCACATTTCTCTATTATGTGCCTAACGATACTGTGTTACAGGCGTATATATTCAGAGACTACTGGGAAGACATTGGAACAATAAAATCATTTTATGATGCTAATCTGGCTCNACGATACTGTGTTACAGGCGTATATATTCAGAGACTACTGGGAAGACATTGGAACAATAAAATCATTTTATGATGCTAATCTGGCTCTTGCAGACGAGGTTTGATGATAATGTCCTTTCCGCCTATTGTAATTTCTAAGCTCGTGTATTTTTGAGACATCACGTGCCTATGCTTGTAGTTTTTTCACTTTGGCTAATATTTGTTCTTACAGTGAGTAAATTTCTCTACTTGGCAGTTTCCAAAATTTGAGTTTTATGATCCAAAGACGCCTTTCTACACGTCTCCGCGCTTTTTACCACCAACAAAGATTGACAGATGCAAGGTAATCCATAAAAGCCGGTATTTCTAATGATTCCATTTTATAATTAAGGTTCTAAAATTTTATTTGTTTTTTCCAGATTAAAGATGCAATAGTTTCACACGGTTGTTTCCTGCGAGAATGCATCATTGAACACTCCATAGTCGGTGAACGCTCTCGACTAGACACTGGCGTTGAGTTGAAGGTGATCATATCTTGTTCGCAAATTTTTTTTTTTCTTGAAAGGACTTGAAACTTGTTTGATAATCGAACAAATTGCTTTTTAATAGGATTCTTTAATGATGGGGGCTGACTATTACCAAACAGAATCTGAAATTGCATCTCTTCTAGCAGAAGGGAAAGTCCCAATGGGGATCGGAGAAAACACGAAAATCAGGTTTGCGGAATAGGGTCTTCAAGATTTATTACTCTCTATACGTTAAACAATGGGTTGCTAATGTAAAATTTTATGGACCTGTAGGAACTGCATTATTGACAAGAACGTGAAAATAGGAAAGGACGTGATTATCATGAATAAAGATGTAAGTCTTAACTATACATTAATTCTTCGATCTCATTTTCTTAAGAGAAATGCAGTTTTTTTTATCCGAAGCAACACTTACAAGGTTCTTTGACTCTGCAGGGTGTTCAAGAAGCCGATAGACCAGATGAAGGATTCTACATTCGGTTGGGAATCACTATCATACCAGAGAAGGCTACGATCAATGATGGAACAGTCATATAAGCTTGTTCTGTACTTGCTAGCGTTCAAGGAATATACTTGAAATAGTGGCAACTACGGCCAGCCCATTCCTGATGGAAATAGTTGAATGAAGTTCGTGCAGGAAAGCTTGGTCTGGTATATTATGTAAGAGAGAATAGTTCTTGAAAATAATCTGAGACTGCCTCGTATGAGCACTTCGTTTCCTTGTAGAATAATCTTTTGAGTAGATAATCTTTTACGCGAATATAATATATAAATAAAACTCCTGATGCATTCCCTTGTAAAGGAGTAAGAGCTACTGAACTAGACATGTATAGAACTTTTTGAGTTGAAGTTGCATCAGATACAATAATTCCGAACTAATTTCTTGCAGCATTTGAAAGACTCGTGTCTATGTATGCTCGTTGAAGGATAAATGTCTGATCAAGTAAGTTGAGTAGTGTGTACTGTACTAGACGCGGGTTTTCTTTTTCTTCTTGCATGCTTGTATCCTCGAGGTTCATGCAACCAAAAGTGATACATGATATTGTTTTAACTTTGCCAATAAGTTAATAGTTCATGTCATTAGTACAATCCACTCAAACTTACTCAGAATGAAGCCCAAGCCATTCCCATTGAGCCAACGTCCGTTTAGAGCATGCTTCTGCAATAGGAAGGCTATTCTTCATGTCCAAAATGAGACGCCAAAACAGATCTTCAGAAGTTTATTAATCCTCCTATTAAGCATGACAAACATGTTATGATTATAACAATCTCATGTTTTTGAATTGCCTTGGACGGTCTTAAACCAAATAATATATTTGTCATCAATGGTGTTTTTGACGTCAGTCTAGTGGCAGTGAACTCACTTAACTATAAATTGACGATGAGTTTTTTTTTTTTTTCAAATAATCATCAATTGTGAAGTGTGGAATTTGCCTCCTCCACTGAAGTTGAACACGAATGCGATAATATCATTACTCTAAACAATAATATGATGACCTACGAACAAATAGTTAGAAATTTAATAGACTTGGAACTCAATTTGGTTATTTGAGTGTATCCAACTTTAATTTTGCTTACAAA
>CAIGRR010434193.1:0-13221 GCA_903798365.1 Fraxinus sp. 1973-6204 | reverse complement strand
TGACTATGTTTTAAACTATCCAACTCTGTAGCACGGATACTTCAATTAGAGTAGCGTGTCGTCGATACCGACACTTCTTGGACACTCTACCGTAATCATTTTTCTTTTTATATTAGAAATATTACATATTGTTAATTCAAAATGATTAACAAGTAACAAATAGATACTCATGTTTAAAAGATTTGAACAAGAAAAAATAAGAAGTATAAAACTAAATTTATACTACATAAATGAAGAATTTTTAAGAATTTAATCGTGTCGTGTCGGTACTTTTTTTAAAAATCGCGTGTCAACGATATGTGTCGGACACACGTGTCCGTGTCGGTGCATCATAGCTATCCAATGATATAATGACACATGGCATTATGTCAAGCTTTATGTCAATCTTGACGTTCATGTAGCATGATTGCTTTCTCTGAGGGTGGGATGACTGTTGGGGCTTTTTTGGATTGAAATACGAATTTCTGAAGTTGCTAGTGAAATGACTTCAGATATAATCTTCCAGGTGACTTTGGGACTGTAATAGTTCATGACAGAGTTGAAACTGCTAAAACAGCTACTCTTAAAACATTAGAAAGCATAAAAGAACCCCCTCCTGGTCTAAGGCATGCTGGAAGTCTTTCAGTCAGTGGAGTTGGAGATAAAGCAATTGACTCTTGGTATTCTTCTCTCTTAATTTCCAATTCTTTTCATGAGCACCTGATTACCAACCACCAAGAAAGAAAATGCGGGCATATGATGCACTATGGTTGTGCCTGTTAATCATCTCTCTTTCCCATATTTACTCATTTTACATATAATGAGAAGTTGTTAATTCATTGGGATGAGTAGTAAATAAAGCAAATCAATACTCTCTCTCTCTTTTTATTTATTTTTTTGGTAAAAAAATCTTTTAGTTTTTCACTGGGAGTAGGAGGATATGAAGTTGAATGATTTGTAAACTTAACAGCATGATCTTAATTTCCTTTTCTCTGTTCTTTATGTTTGCACTTTACGTGAACTTCTTGCTAGGCTATCCAATTATTTATTGATGAGCCTTCATGAAATCTGAGGGGTTGCTTTGTGCTACATTTGTAACTCGGAAAAATTGTCTATTGGCATATATTTGCATTCAGTTTACTTTCTTCTTCAAGTAAACCATTAAAGTATTTATCACCGAATAGAGTATTGTAAGTTCTGGTTTTTTATTCTTGTGTTTCACATTTTAATATCACCTTATTGAGTGTTGCAATTTCATAGTTTAATGAAGTTACTTCATATACTCGTGCATACATAATGTGTGTCTTTAACTTCTGCCCGTAATTTTGAATGTGAACGAACTTATTCAAAAATTTATCGTGTAAGGATGGACAATGTCCCAGTTGGAGGATCTCAAGCATCTTCACCCATGTTTGTCTCACCCGAACAAAACCTCAAGACAAATAGTGTTCCCCAAGGAACTGCCAACAGTAATGTTGGCATCACTGGTGCTTCACTTGCTAATGAGACTGTCAGCAGAAAAGCTTCAGATAAGGTAATTTCTATCCTCAACTTTGAAATTTCACCGATAAATTTAAAAGCACGAGATTGATGAATTTAATTGACGTTGGCCATAGACAAGTATGCTATGTGAGTGCATTTGCACGCGGGATTGTGAGGGTGCTGAATTGATTCCTTGAAGAATTGCAACTAAGATTGTTGCCGAAGCTGGTGAATAAATAATATAAAATCATATAATGCATAGAAGGGACAAAAACAGTACGAAAAAATCTACACATAATGATTGGAGTAGAATAAATTACTCAGGTAAATAATTCAGAAGTGCCTCATAATTATATGTTGATGCAAGAAGTTAACACAAAGTGATGGTTGGGATGCTAGTGGGTACCAGTGCAGAGTGGGTTTGCTAGTTCTGGTCAGCCCCTTGTGTATCATACTACATATAACGGGTAAAGTAGGATGACCCATTTATCGAAATCACGTGACTGAGGTCACACCTGAAGCGTGATGCACAAGCCCACCTTATTTAAATTTTCATTATCCCAAAGTTACTTCTGGAGTTGGAACTTTTAGATGCCCACTGATGGTATTTTAGCAGATCTCCATTCCCACACTTATTCAATGAGGACACTACATGTGAAGAAATGATCATTTTGATGCTCTAGTACCCTCTATTAACAACTGCCAAAATTAAATTTTAGCCTTTTAAACATCTAAAAACTACTAGTAGTAGCTTATCTGTTAATCAGCCTTCAACAGTAGGTTTGCTTTTTCCTGAACGCCGGTAAATAAGCTATTGAAGGTGCTAAATAATTACATTATTGGTCTCAAATAACTTTCAGTTGAGCATTGTGCATCGAGCTTTATCCTGTGTTATTTTAGTTTCATTCCTTGCTGCTTTTTCAAATGAATTTAGCTCCGTTCTTTCTTTTTATAATTTTCTGTTCTGCTATTTCATTTACTTTTATGGTTGGTGATCTATTCTTATTCTGGTACTATCTCTGTGTTAGCTTTGGTCCATATACTCTGCCGGTAATACAGTCCCAATTCCATTTTTGAGGGCGACAGATATATCGCCCATTGCACTTTTGTCTGACAATGTTCTTGGAGGATGGCAGCAGGAGAGTGGTGGAATTGTAGCTATAGAAGCAATGCAGGAGCTTTTTACTGGCGATGCTCAGCCTAAGAAGGGTAGAAGTAGACAAAACGAGGTACTCCATTTTTCTACCCAGTTATCTCTTTGTGATGATTTCTTATTTCTGTCTTTATGTAATGGCTTTGTGCAATACAGGTGCCCCTTCCTCCTAGCGTATATCAAAGGCTTACTTCAAGTCCAACTCTAATGAATCTTGCACAGGCATTGGCATACCACAAAATGTACGACTTCATTTTCACCCTAAGAATGGAATATATTTCTCTCATAGCCATGCAAAAGTAGTAGTGTAAATAGGGCCTAGCTGACTAGTGCAAACTTTGCTTCACTTTCAGAAATGATGTACTTTTATAGCTCGAATATTTTATGACTCAAATGATGTACATTTCCTGAAATTTTTCTTGTTCCAGGTGCTATGAAGAGATGCCACTTCAGGAAATGCAAGCAGCACAAGAGCAACAGACTATTCAAAACCTTTCTGATACTCTTCGAACTATTTTACGTTTATGAGTTTTCGAGTTTTTACCAGAAATGTTCATTGAATGCATTGGTCTACTATACTGAACGCTTGAAATGACAATTTGAGGACTCGGTACATAGTTTTTTTTTTCCCTCTTTAACAAACCATTGACTGTTGCTATTTAATGCTATCAGATTTGGGATGAAAAAGTACGCCAATTCATCCCATCCAGTGCTATTCCTCATAGCTGATATATGTGCTGCTAACAAGGCCTACCTATTCTCCCAATACAATCCGGCTTTGTAGGGGCACATCATCAGGAATTTAGGGTAAACTTAAACGAGAGAAGCAAAAAAAAGGTGATGTATTGCTCCTTTTAGAGGTGTGACTTACTCGATCATAAATTGTGGTGTTATTAATTTTTAATTTCAGAAACTTTGACCCAATGTGATATTTTGACACATTGTGTTGACCTCGTCTTTCGTACAGTTGACGTAGACAATAGATATCGGTCACACTCATGTTCTTTCAAGCTAATTCTAACACGTGGATTGATTGTCAATTGATAATAAAAAGAGGTTTGAATGTGGGAGAAATTTTATAACACGAGACCAATATGTTCGAGTCTTGATGAAATATATAAGATAAATTACAAGAGAATAAACGGCCGACTAAGAGCTAAACTCAAGATCAAGATTACACTCCAAACAATAAAACCAAAGATTAATAAAAATGAGGAGAATGTACGACTTGCAATTGATATAATTTGTATTATCCCCAAAAATGACACAAATGAGGGATATTTATAGTGTTACATTACATGTGAAGTAGTGTCGATGGGATGTGAGGGGACACAGCCTCATCTCTCGAACCGTTGTAGGTATTAATTTTGACTTTTCTAATCTGTAGCACATTAAATGTCCCCAAAAAGGAGACAGTCACCCTATAACCTACGCTGACAAGATTGACCTTTCTAGTTTCTACTTATTATAAAAGTCCAATCAATCATTCTAAAAGGATTTCATAAATTCAAGATATTCAAACGTAAATTGTCACCAGCCTTAGTGAAGCATCGGATTCTATTTCGTTGAACCTCGCTCGTTGGCAAAGAAGTTTCGTTTGGACCTCGAATTTGTCTTTAGTAGAGAAACTTTTGCAAAGGTCAGCCTCATAAATTGCTTTAGTAAGAATGAGTTTCAGTAGATCGGATTTAAATGGACTCTGGTAAATTCTACTCCATGTAGGATGCTACATGACTTCAACGGAAAGCACTTCTATGGGTCGATTGAGCCACATGGGAGCTTAGGTGGCGAAACATAACACATTGCATCTACAATGTAATAATTGATTGTCTATAAAAAAAATTGAGCCACATAAAGTAAAAGCAAATTGTATTTAAAAAAAAAATCTTTTCAATGTAAATTCATATGGATTTAATGAGGCGATGTGACAACAACTAAAAAATATAAACAATGTCCACAACACTCTAGATTGAGAAGTCCTATCGAACGTAGTGATTCAAGAAATTAATATGTTCCTTTCAAATTTATATTCTTATTCAAATTTAAACATGATTTTATAAGAATTTTAAGAAAATAACTTGTTATCTATTTATTAGACATTAATGTCACTTAGATATAAAATCTTCAACTTCGGTTTCACTTAGATGACAATACATAAGAATGCATTGGAGATGCTTAGACTTTCAAATATGAAAACATTGTAAAAAGAGTAGGAGTCAAAATGAAATTTCCGATAGTTGATTCCATGTCCCAAAAAATGAAGAAAAAGACAACTCAGGTGTGAAGTTAAAACTCCCAGTTAGATAAGGAAATCTTCCTTTCTTCCGATGGCGGCGCTATTTTTTCCCGGCGAAGTTGACGGCGATCGGTAAATCCCCCTTTTCCTTCCTCTTTGTAAATTTTATCTTGTCTTAAACAAAATTCAGAAATATTTCTCTGTATATACGGCGAATTGCCAATAAAAATATTGGAGTTTAATCAATGTTCATGTAAATATATATATATAAAAAAAAGTTTGGTGTAATTGAATAAATCTGGTCTATAAAATGTGCATAATTTGATTTGGGCTTTTCAGGTTATCACGAATACAACATTGAGTATTGCTGAGTGTCATTTATGAGATGAATATTTTCAAGCAATTAGTGCCCATTAATCGTGGGATAAGAGCTGCCCAGAAATCATATGAAGGTGGTTTCTTTTAACTTCTTTTAGTGATTCGCGAATCATTATATAATTTCAGTTTTATTGAAAGTTTTGTATGCCCAGAAATCATGTAAAGGCCTGTGTTTGTAGTGACGTCTCAAAAATATTAATACAATTATTTTGGGCATCCATGTGTTTTTGCATCTGAATCATCATAATAATGTGTTTAGCGAGCTTGCATCCACTCTTTTCTTTCTGACAAGTGAGGACGATTGATAGGGAGCAGCAAGGTGATGCTCACAGACGCCCGTAGTTAGTCTAGTTTTCTTGTTCCTACCCCTAAATCAGTGATATGAGTAGCCACAGGTCGACAAACGGAACGCTAAAGCCATTCGCGAG
This sequence comes from Fraxinus sp. 1973-6204, assembly GCA_903798365.1. Classification (NCBI taxonomy): domain Eukaryota; kingdom Viridiplantae; phylum Streptophyta; class Magnoliopsida; order Lamiales; family Oleaceae; genus Fraxinus; species Fraxinus sp. 1973-6204. The sequence goes on along the minus strand of CAIGRR010434193.1, from coordinate 7,565 downwards.
GGAGTTCCGTTTAGCCCCGATCCCAAGAGCGTTTTCCTTCTTTAGGGACCTTTCATGCACTAATTTTGTGTGAGCTTCAATGGTCTCAGCTGCAAACGCCGTGTTTGTGTATGAATCATCATGACAATTTGTGTGGCTTCTCTGTTGTGTCAGTTGGAAACACCTTGTGTGTGTGAATCTTTCTAAATCTATTTATCTTGGATGAACGTTTTAAATAACTAACTAGTATACATGTGTGCACCGTGCTCGTGTTATGTTATGGCATATGCTAACTGGATAAGTTAATGATCCTTTTAGAATGTTAGGTTTTTACAAAAGTAAATTGGTGATGCCTAAGCTAGGTATAGTTGTATGAAGTACTATACAAATATCATGCACGTACTTTGTGCTCAGGGGTTGTATTTTCATTCTAGCAGCTGCTCTGTTTTTTACCGAAGCATTATGACGCTAACTGAGTTTCCCATTATTCTAATAGTATGACTTATGAACTTGTTTAGTAATTTGTCATTATTGGTATCAAAATTGATGCTATTGCCATTTCAGCCCTTTCTTAGTGCATGTTTGGCTATGCCTAAAAAGGTATACATTTAGTAACTTTTTTTGCCAAACATACTCTGAAAACATTTCTGCCTTCATTTGCAGCAGCAAGCTTTTGCCTTTCCCGTTATTTTCATGATAGTTCGGTGGAAGTTCACTCTGAAGAGCAGGAAGTGATAATTGCTGTGGGAAGTAATGTCGGGGATAGACTACATAATTTTGACGAAGCCTTGCAGCAGATGAAGAAATCTGGCATCCAGATTACGAGGCATGGTTGTTTATATGAGACTGAGCCTGCTTATGTGACTGATCAGCCTCGCTTTCTGAATTCTGCAGTTAGAGGTGTTACAAAACTCCAACCTCATGAATTGTTAAAGGTTCTAAAGAAAATCGAGAGGGACATGGGTCGTACTGTTGGAATTAGGTATGGTCCAAGGCCAATTGATCTGGATATATTGTTTTATGGAAATCACACTGTTAACACTGATATTCTTACAATCCCGCATGAAAGAATTCAGGAGAGACCTTTTGTAATGGCTCCGTTAGTTGATCTATTGGGAACAGATACAGATGATTATACAATTAAATTGGAAAATTTATTTTCCAAACGTTCCGGTGGACTTTTTGAGACATGGGAGAAATTAGGCGGTGAATCACTCATTGGAAAGGACGGGATGGAAAGGGTTGTGCCTATTGCAAATCAGTTACAAAATTTGTCATCAAAAACCTCTATTATGGGTATCCTTAACGTGACCCCGGATAGTTTTAGCGATGGGGGAAAGTATTTATCCACAGAGTCTGCCGTTTCTCAGGTTCAACTGATGCTATCAGAAGGGGCAGATATTATTGATTTAGGTGCACAATCAACCCGACCAAAGGCATCCAAGCTATCTGCCGAGGAAGAATTGGACCGACTTATCCCTGTTCTAGAAGCAGTCAAAAATATGCCCGAGATGGAGGGAAAGCTTCTATCTGTTGATACATTCTATTCCCTGGTTGCTGCTGAAGCAGTCAGCAAGGGGGCTCATCTTGTCAATGATGTGTCCAGTGGACAGCTCGACTCAAGCATGCACAGTGTGGTTGCAACCCTCAAAGTTCCCTACATTGCAATGCATATGAGAGGCGATCCATCTACAATGCAGAATAGTGAGAACCTGGAATATGATGATGTCTGTAAGGAAGTTGCACACGAGCTATACACGTGGGTTATTGATGCAGAGTTATCAGGTATTCCGGCTTGGAGGATTATTATTGATCCCGGAATTGGATTCTCAAAGAATACAGAACAAAATTTGGACATTCTTACGGGATTACCAATCATTCGATCTGAGATTGCTAGGAGGAGCTTGGCTGTGTCTCATGCTCCGTTATTAATAGGACCATCGAGAAAGAGATTCCTTGGTGAAGTATGTGCACGACCTGCAGCAGCTGAAAGAGATCCAGCTACTATTGCTGCCGTTGCTACTGGGGTTCTGGGGGGCGCAAATATTGTACGAGTGCACAATGTTAAAGATAATCGAGATGCTGTTAAGCTTTGTGATGCAATGATGGACAGGAAGAGACCTTATACGTGTCAAGGAAAACATAACTAACATCATTGTCGTGTCTGTTCTTAGTACTTTACTACTTTTTCATCCATGGTTCTCCAAGCTTAACATTTCAACATGAAGAATTGTTTGGTACACGTGATTGGACAAAATTATACAATATGATGTGTTGGAATATTCCAATATGAGATCCTGATTCTAGATCCTTCTCATATTTGTTATTAGATGTTTATTCTAGATCATTCTTCTATTTGTTATGTAGTTAGTACTATTGCTGCCGTTGCTACTGGGGTTCTGGGGGGCGCAAATATTGTACGAGTGCACAATGTTAAAGATAATCGAGATGCTGTTAAGCTTTGTGATGCAGTGATGGACAGGAAGAGATCTTATACGTGTCAAGGAAAACATAACTAACATCATTGTTGTGTCTGTTCTTAGTACTTTACTACTTTTTCATCCATGGTTCTCCAAGCTTAACATTTCAACATGAAGAATTATTTGGTACACATGATTGGATAAAATTATACAATATGATGTGTTGGAATATTCCAATATGAGATCCTGATTCTAGATCCTTTTCATATTTGTTATTAGATGTTTATTCTAGATCCTTCTTCTATTTGCTATGTAGTTTGTTTGTTAGAAATTTACTCTATAGAGCAATGTATTCACATTATTACTTGAGTTTGATGATTAATAAAATGTTCTTCTTCTCAAGTTCCTTCAATATGTTTTCATATTGAATCTATCTTTTAATTTCTCAATATGGTATCAGAGCAATTGCTTCATTCGGTTGCATAATCTCTTCTCAATTGGATCATCCTTTTTCCTCTCATTTTCTCACTCGTCCCAAAAAAAAATAAAAAATAAAAACCCAAATTGTTTCAAAATTCTTGGTTTCTCCCACTTTCTCTTCTGGATCTCTATAAACTCAGGCTTCAGTGTCTTGTCATTTTCTTTATCAAATCTTAGAGAGAAAAAGTAGAGAATTGCAATGGCTGAGCAAGAGACGTTTGCTTTCCAGGCTGAGATTAACCAATTGTTGAGTCTTATCATCAATACCTTCTACAGCAACAAAGAGATCTTTCTCTGCGAGCTCATCAGCGACTCTTCTCATGCTCTTAACAAAATACGTTTTGAAAGTTTGACTGACAAGACCAATAACACAATGTCCATCATTGATAGTGGTATTGAAATGACCAAGGCTGATTTGGTGAACAATCTCGGTACCATTGCAAGGTCTGGAACCAAGGAATTTATGGAAGCCCTTACTGCTGGCGCTGATGTCAGTATGATTGGGCAGTTTGGTGTCGATTTCTATTCAGCGTTCCTCGTTGCTGAGAAGGTTGTGGTCGCCACAAAGCACAATGATGAAGAGCAGTATGTATGGGAGTCCCAAGCAGGCGGTTCTCTTTGTTCCTAAGAGAGCACCATTTGATCTCTTACACCAAGAAGAAGCCCAACAACATTAAGCTTTATGTTCACGTTAATTACAGGTTTATTTCATAAAAAAAAATAAAAATCAGAGAGCGTAGAGGGATACATTTCCTTGCTGGAGTTTGTTTAGCATTTCCAGTTTTCCTTTTACTCATCAATGTTGATGATGTTTGTCTTCAGCAAATGCCCGATTTTTGAGCCATGGATGCTCACTTATTCCGGTTGAATTATGTTGCTGTTTTTTCTCTGGATTGCTTCTCCGTTGGACGTTATTGTCGACCACGGCTTCTCTTGCATCTCTGCTCTTCTCTCTACAATTCAAGATATTTCATCTTGAGGGGGAAGTGTTGGAATATTTCAATATTAGATCATTCTCATATTTGTTATTAGATACTTATTCTAGATCCTTCTTCTATTTNTCTCTTGCATCTCTGCTCTTCTCTCTACAATTCAAGATATTTCATCTTGAGGGGGAAGTGTTGGAATATTTCAATATTAGATCATTCTCATATTTGTTATTAGATACTTATTCTAGATCCTTCTTCTATTTGTTATGTAGTTAGTTTGTTAGAAATTTACTCTATCAATAGAGCAATGTATTCACATTATTACTTGAGCTTGATTATTAATAAAATGTTCGCCTTCTCAAGTTCCTTCAATATGTTTTCATATTGAATCTATCCTTTAATTTCTCAATATGATGAACACTCTTTTGGGCATAATTTTATTTTGTTCCATCATTGTGAATAGTTGTTTAAGGCCACTGCTTTTCGCTTAAAACGTAGTAAAAATTTATGGGCAGACGTGAAAAACTTTTTGTCATATGATTACTGTTTGATAGAATCTAAATGTTGTCTATGAAGAAGCCACAATTCTTCAACACGCTGAATCTGCATTATGCATACTTGTAAAATACCGCGATGAAATTGCAACCAAGTTATAAGCTCGAAAGTTCCCAAACACAACGGTACAAGTAAATAAAATCCATTAGGTTAACATCGATAGTAACTGCTGGCCCCCTTAAAAACATCTCACCTTTCTCCCCCCATGGAAAACCTGTCGCCTGCTGATTCAAAACTAAGCAGCATTCTGTTTCAATACCTCTGCTTCAGCCTTGGCCATGGGATCATCCTTGGCATCTTCTTCCTTTTCGCCTTCTCGCTCTTCGGCCATTTTCTTGCGGTGTAATTCTTCAGCTTCCTGCATTGCAGCCTGGTTCTCTGCTTGAAGCCGCTGCATTTCCTCCTCTTGCTGCTGTCTTTCGAACCATGTATCAGCATCCGCCCAAACTGTAGATTTAACCCAAAGTATGAGTCAGCATTAAAACAAATATTAAGAAACTGGCGCCTCATTTCTCAAAAAATGATAAAAGGCAAGAAGGCAGACCACTAACTTCAATAAAACCATAAAAATAAACCAAACCGTGTATCACGCATGTGAGCAGAATTATTAACACACATGGTACACCACACAAAGCATGCTGAAAGTTTGAATATGTGGGTGTCTTTCAATCGAAAACAGTAAGTTGAAGTAATATTGAAAGATAAAGAACTGAAACTGACTAGATTTGTTTGTATATGCTGCAATATAAGTAAATACAAATGTAGATCTACCTCGTCTAATTACTGTTTAGTTGAGACCTGAATTCACCTCACGCCCTACACCACCCACATTGGCAGTAGGCAGTCAAGTCTCGTTCCACAGCAACTAAGCAGACATCTTTACCCATAGACTAAATGAATGTATTTCCCGTTTCTGGTTTCTTATTGCTAAGGACAATGGTGTCTCGGCAAGATTAGATATTTAATATTTCAATGAAACTTCACAAAATAGGTAGCATACAAAAGTAACATGAATATCAGATACATTACAAAGACTCTTGATGTTTAAATGAATATTTATATTTACAGAAGCTCAAGAGACTTTCTAAAGCTAATATTCCTCCGTACTTAATCGTGCCCCTGCTCTAAGTACACAAACCAGCTTGGTATTGTATAAAGCTGCTCACATATGAATTAGTATAATTTATTGCCAGTTAATTTTGTGAAAGAATTTCGAAAGGAAAATTTCTGCTCTATTGCACTAAACACATTTCTAGCATATCAGACCTTAAGATTAAGGAGAGCTTGAGTATGATTGTCTCTTTAATTATTTTTTGAGTAACGGCGAAAGACCCAGCTAGAAAATTTTCAATTCTACTAAAAAAATAATAAATTTGCATACTGCAAAATGCAGGAAAGTTTTAGAAATCCTAAACTCAGAAAGCTACAAAAATTTCAAAGAAAAACAAAGCAAAAATTTCAATATTTGTGAGTTCAAATTCCAGCATCAAATATAAGCAATATATGGAAAAATTCAATTCGAAGTCTAAGCATGGAATTTAAATAAATTAACAGTGATAAGAGCCCCAAATTATAGTCCAGTTCAAAAAAACCCAAAAGAATTTCCCCACACATTGACTCGAACAAATATTATAGCTCAATAATCGGATGCCCACCTGCCAAAAAGAAACCCCACTTGGAATATCGAGCATAAATTGAGAACCCAAAATGCATTCAACAAAAATTCCCACACCAAATAACAAGAGAATAAAAAATAAATAAAAACTCACTAGGCTGGGCTGCCCATCCCTGTTCACCACCCTTGATTTTCTCGGGTAGCGCATAGTTAACGGTGAGTACACGGCCATAAAGCTCCGCACCATCCATATTGTCCATGGCGGCGGCGGCGTCCTCTCTCTCTAGGAAAGTGACGAACCCGAACGAGCGGTGCTTCTGCGTGGCCTGATCCAATGGTGTCTTCACATCCTTAATATCTCCAAAGGGTATGAACGCTGAGTGAAGGATGGATTCGTTCACTTCCTCCGCTAAACCACCCACGTACAGAGTGTTCTTCTGCACTCCCTGATTCATTATTGTAATCAATTGCTCTTGGAATCTGAATTTATACTTCGATTTTTACTCTTTTTCTGAGGATTTTGGAGGGTTAGGGCCAGAAGCTGAAGGACTCACTCGGTCCCACCGCAAGTCCACTGTTAATCTGTTAAACATATTTATTTGTATGAAAAACTAGTGGGACAAAAGATCCGAATCGTCTGACCAAATCGAATCGAACGGCTCTTCATGAGTTAAATACTTAAATGGGTACCCGAATCGAGAACTGATGGATTTAGATCGGGTGTTGGGTCTAGATTAAGAACCGAAATTAAATAATTTTGTTATTGAATTAATTAAATTATTTTATTTTTTCTAAATAAATTAACAAATTAATTAAATAAATCAGATCATTTCATAACTTTAATTTTAAAGCCCATTAGCACATTTTTGATATTTGTATGCATTAAATTAATGTTGTGAAGGATGGATTCGTTCACTTCCTCCGCTAAACCACCCACGTACAGAGTGTTCTTCTGCACTCCCTGATTCATTATTGTAATCAATTGCTCTTGGAATCTGAATTTATACTTCGATTTTTACTCTTTTTCTGGGGATTTTGGAGGGTTAGGGCCAGGAGCTGAAGGAGGGCCGCCCACTCGGTCCCACCGCAAGTCCTGTACTGTTAATCTGTTAACATATTTGTATGAAAAATTGGGGTGGGACAAAAGTTTCGAATCGATTCGGATGATTTTTCATAAGTTAAATATCCAAATGAGTACTCGAATTGAGAATCGATGGATTTGAATCGGGTCTCGAATCTAGATCGAATAACCGAATAAAAATTGAAACTAAATAATTTTTTTATTTTTTTTATTGAATTAATTAAATTATTTTATTTTTTCTAAATAAATTAACATATTAATTAAATAAATCAGATCATTTCATAATTTTAATTTTAAAGGTCATTAGTTCATTTTTGGTATTTGTATGCATTGAATTAATGTATTCGACAGCTAATTATTTATATATTTTTGAATTGGACTACGTTAATTTGTAAAAGTTACGAATGAAATGTCATTAGTTATATTTATGTAGTGTTGCTGTAAATGTTAAAAAATTTAATTATGGCATGGAACCGAAAGGAACCGAACCGAAACGAACCCGAACG